>JXCR01128410.1:73112-91772 GCA_002079205.1 Phalaenopsis hybrid cultivar | reverse complement strand
CTGTAAATCTCATGGCCCTTTAGCAAAAAAGCACAATCCTTCCCATCACTTCCATGTCTAATCAATCTTTGAGACCTTTCCTTAGGTTTAATAACAAATAAGTGTGGAATAGATGATGAAATTATAACCAATTGCATATTTGCATGATACATAGAAGGTACATAGGGCTCAAGCTGTGTCTCGTGATCACTCTAACAAGGGAAAAATAAAGACTGGAAAAACAAAAAAAAAAATCAATAGAAAAAAGGTTCAAAAAAATAAAACAAAAGATGGAAGCTCCATCAAAAAGAGGAACTTCACATGGTAAAATATTATTTGCTATAACTAATAAGATCATTGAATTACAAGTCTATACATTAAAGGCAGTTACAAATATAATTAAATGATGAAATCCATATATGGTGAAACCTAATAGATTTCTCCATCCTATACGATCTCCCCCATCTTCAAGATCCTCATAGACAACATTTTTGCGGATCCAACTCTTTCTTATCTATTGTGACGATTTTTGCTATTAGAATCAGTACCATAACCATGCCTTCANTTCAGAGGCAATTTTAACGCCATTTGGAAGAGTAGTGATCTTTGTCTTGCCTGGCTCCACATAATCAGGAAGAGGCGGAGGCAGTGTAACTAATGGTAGTGGATAATCTAAAGGGGGAAGCTGGTTAGACTTTTCGCCAGTAAGCCAACTAAAGAAGCTGCTCGAGGATCTTTTTTCCACATCTGTACTAGCAAATCTTTTGGAAGCTCGAAAAACCCTGTTCCTTTGTCCATGTTGCTGATATTAAGAAAATAATAATAATGAATCGGATGTTGTAATAACCCACTGTGTTCAGCAACACCAACTTCAATTGGTGTCCCAACAGAGGTTAAGCATAAATGATTTTTTGTATCACAATATATGGAAATATAACATAGTAGACAACCAAAATCCCATTATAAAAGGATGCAATCGTTTCTAATAACCTCAAACTTCAGTACTACATTATACATAGAGTTGTACCTGACAACCTGAATTTTAGCTCCTTGAAAAATATTTCCACAGGAATCCTAGTCCAAGATGAACTTGGTCTATATTATTTGCAGGCGACACAGTTTGATACAATAATAGCCTTCAAATGAAATATGACAAGCTTTTCCAAAGGAAAAATCCTCTTTCTAAAAGTTTATCCAAGCTTGTAGCACAATAGAAACTGTTATACACTAAAATTAATTGAACGACAAACTTAATAATGTGTATCTACACCCAATATCATCTTGGCCAAGTTAAACTATTCCATTATTATTATGAAGCAGGTTCAGCAGGTCTTCATCAATTAAAACAAGTTGCCTAAAAAAGCTATTCCGTTAGTTGCTTTTAACTCAACATTTATTATTTGAAGCCATCAAAATAAAGCAATATTTGCCCATGAATTCATCAAATGAAGTCGTAAAATGCTACTTGCCTAATGACGAAGAGTTTGATAAATAAACTTGCCCAAGTATACCAAAGCTATTTGCCAACCCAAAATGAAGTCACTGATGCTTCATCAAAATTCACAAAAATCGCATCTTCTTTGAGCTAATCATGAGTTCTTTGTATGTTTTGTGCATATAACAAGCTAGCGAAACATATTCTTTTTACAACAAATACTTGTTAAGCCTTGCTATATAATTTACTTGTATAGAGGCTTTCTTATAACATTGTACCTCAATCCAAACCTATAAATAGGGGTTTAGAGGATAAGTATGACATTCATTCTATCAAAATCCCAAAACTTCTCTTTAAGCTCTCTTTCTGTTTCTTTAATCTTCCCCTTTGGATTGATTCAACTTACTGGTAAAGGGGAAAACAAAACATTTTTAATAAAATAAATCAACCTTGCGAATCATGAAATAGGACTTTAAAAGAGAGGAAAACAAAAAAAAAAAGTCCATAAGAAAGCTCCAACATCCAAAAAAGACATGAATTATAATAGCACACAACTATAACAACATGCATGAAATTAAAACACATTACTTTGTGAAAGAAACAAAACCAAGTTGAATTGAGAGAAACATAGAGAAAAGTCCTCCTAGGCGAGAGATAATAGCAACAATGGGAGTTAAGCAAAAGCACCAAGGCCAAGCAAAAATAGAGAGAAATATAAGGCAATTATATCCTTTGCGAAAAAAGAAAGCAACTTGTAGAACCAAGCAAAAGCAAATGAACCAAGGAGAGTTTCAGAGAAACAAAGAGGCTAATTCCTCTTTTATGAGATATCCAATTCATCAGTTTTTTTTTTCTCAAATTCATTAGAATAGTATTATCCTACTGTAAATCTCATGACCCTTTAGCAAAAAAGTACAATCCTTCCCATCACTTCCATGTCTAATCAATCTTTGAGACCTTTCCTTAGGTTTAATAACAAATAAGTGTGGAATAGATGATGAAATTATAACCAATTGCATATTTTCATGATACATAGAAGGTACATAGGGCTCAAGCTGTGCCTCGTGATCACTGTAACAAGGGAAAAATAAAGACTGGGAAAACAAAAAAGAAAATAATAGAAAAAACGTTCAAAAAAATAAAACAAAAGATGGAAGCTCCATCAAAAAGAGGAACTTCACATGGTAAAATATTATTTGCTATAACTAATAAGATCATTGAGTTACAAGTCTATACATCAAAGGCGCTTACAAATATAATTAAATGATGAAGTCCATATACGGTGAAACCTAATAGATTTCTCCATCCTATACGATCTCCCCCATCTTCAAGATCCTCATAGACAACATTTTTGCGGATCCGGCTCTTTCTAATCTATTGTGATTTTTGCTATTAGAATCAGTACCATAACCATGCCTTCTAGATTCCTTCTTGTCATTACTATGCGTTCTTGACTTCTTAGATACTTCTTTCTCATCTTGCTCATAGTTTACATATCCTGCATTGCGATGATGTTTTCTATGCATTTTATCCTTGGTCTTTTTCTTGCTTCCTATGCACCATTCTATGTATTCGGCGGCATCAATGTCTTCACTTTCTAAATCATCTCTTCTTGATCGTTTCTTCACTTTGTCCTACACATATTCTCTATCTTTCTCACTCATTCCCATTTCTTCCCTCTTTCTCACTTTTTTAGCCTTCACTTCATCTCTTTAGCGTGCCTTTAATTTTGTCTTCTCTCATAAATGACAAATATAATACTCAAAAATCTCCCTTGTAGAGCTCTTTTCTAGAATACATCCATCTTCTTGGCTATCTTCAAAAAGTGATCCAGTCCTCCCATTTTGAAGATGCACTTATATCTTTGATTGAATAAAGCAAATTGAAAAAAATGATCCACAATATTCTAGCCAATTTTAGTTTCTTCATTCCCTTTTACCTTTTGGAAATCCAAAGTTTGCCTTTTGATGAAACTAAAAGTTTATCAAAAATAAGTCTTTCACTGTATCATTCTCAAATAAGCCTTCAACTTATCTAATCTCCATGTTGATGTCAAAATAATTTTTACAATCCCAATAGCATCTTTGACTACTGCCTTGTCATCACGAAACTCCTTGTCAAGTTCCTTTGCAGCATCTTCGAAGTCAATTAATTGCTTTTGAACTAGAAATATTTGATGAAACTACCAAATATGATGTGGAATCTTTGACATTCATGCAATAATAATGTATGAATTAGTTGAAAGAATGCCAACAGCAATGTCTCCTTCTATCCAATTGCAAAATGCCTCACAAATTTTTCACTATTATTGTCACAATTTCTTATAATTGTAACATATCCTCATTATTGAGGATATTTTGATTTTCAAAAAAAAATTGCAGAGAAGGATGTCTCACATATGAGGGGTTTCCCTCTATTTCTTTCCATTCANTCTTTCTCCATCATTCCCATTTCTTCTCTCTTTCTCACTTTTTTAGCCTTCTCTTCATCTCTTTAGCGTGCCGTTAATTTTGTCTTCTCTCGTAAATGAGAAATATAATACTAAAAAATCTCCCTTGCAGAGCTCTTTTCTAGAATACATCCATCTTCTTGGCTATCTTCAAAAAGTGATCCAGTCCTCCCATTTTGAAGATGCACTTATATCTTTGATTGAATAAAGCAAATTGAAAAAAATTATCCACAATATTCTAGCCAATTTTAGCTTCTTCATTCCCTTTTACCTTTTGGTACTCCAAAGTTCGTCTTTTGGTGAAACTAAAGTTTATCTCAAATAAGCCTTTCAATGTATCATTCTCAAATAAGCCTTCAACTTATCTAATCTCCATGTTGATGTCAAAATAATTTTTACAATCCCAATAGCATCTTTGACTACTGCCTTGTCATCATGAAACTCCTTGTCAAGTTCCTTTGCAGCATCTTCGAAGTCAATTAATTGCTGTTGAACTAGAAGTATTTGATGAAACTACCAAATATGATGTGGAATCTTTGACATTCATGCAATAATAATGTATGAATTAGTTGAAAGAATGCCAACAGCAATGTCTCCTTCTATCCAATTGCAAAATGCCTCACAAATTTTTCGCTCTTATTGTCACAATTTCTTATAATTGTAACGTATCCTCATTATTGAGGATATTTTGATCTTAAAAAAAAATTGCAGAGAAGGATATCTCACATATGAGGGGTTTCTCTCTATTTCTTTCCATTCTGTTCGGTTTTTTTGTTTAATCAAATTGATTACAATATGCTGACACAATGTTCCTATATATGAGAGTAGAGCAATAAAATAATTTTCAATAAATAAAAGAAAGATTTATATACAGACCACTCAATTTCCATGTATTTACATATATAACGCCTATACTTCAATTTTTACATAGATGCCACTATATCCATGCATGAAAAGGTGTATTTTACCTTTTGAAGTTAAAATGGTGGCATTTTTATGTAAAATAAAATATTTGGGTGGTATAACTAAGTGTAAAAGTAAANACACAATGTTCCTATATATGAGAGTAGAGCAATAAAATAATTTTCAATAAATAAAAGAAAGATTTATATACAAACCACTCAAATTCCATGTATTTACATATATAACGCCTATACTTCAATTTTTACATAGATGCCATTATATCCATGCATGAAAAGGTGTGATTTACCTTTTAAAGTTAAAATGGTGGCATTTTTATGTAAAATAAAATATTTGGGTGGCATAACTAAATGTAAAAGTAAATTTTAGATGTTAGATATGTAAATTCATAGGAATTGGATGGTATGTATGTAAATGCCCATAAAAAAATATCCTCATACATGCTCTAATACTTATATGGACATAAATAATTCAAATAAATCTGACATAAATTCATAATATAAAAGTTAGACACATATTCTAATATTTATATGGCCATGAATAACTCCAATGACTACTTCAATGACTCTACTAGTTAAAAATCTAGTTTTGTTGGATGCAATTCTCCATGCAATGTTTAGCTTGTAAGCTTCGTTCTGGCTAATCTCTAAAACCATCAATTGGAACAAGGGGGAAATAATGACTAAGAAAAATACCAGCTACATAGAAAAGCTACATCAGTGAGAACAACAAGCAAATCAGAGAAAGAATACATCATTTTCTAAAGATATGAGCGTCCAGTACAGAGCAATCTAAAAACAAAATATATATCTTAAAAAGTGCATTAAAAACTCCAAGGATGGATCTATAAAAGAAATGGAGAGAAGAAGGCAGATGAATTCAGTGCTAGGGTTTCGAGATAGCTAGCCTTGAGAGCTCTGAGGTTGGAAACGACAGCGCGATGCATGTTTGGAGTAGCAATAACAGAAGGTCAAAACTTTCGTTCGAACTTGCTTCTCTTCGAGGAGTGAAATGGGAGAAGATGACCTAAATGCAGTCTGATGCGCTGCTCCGCGTATAAAACTTAAAAATTTGTCAGCGTGAAACCCTTGGGATTTTATCCGTTTGATCAAGCGGAAGTTGGGCTCTTGGCGTCGGATAAAAAATCACATTTTTTTATTAAACAGTGTTCGCGGAACGCTGCAACAGGAGCTGCCATTGTTTTGATGGTGGATTCGTGTTGCAACTGGAAAAGGGGATGTAAATGAGTCAAATATAATCAAGATAAATCTTTTTTTTTTGTTTAAATATTTGGCTCATTTGAAAATAATTATTTTTAAATTTAGCCCATATTTATATTTGTTCACTAATGTTTATATTGGAATTAAAATAGTTAAAATGACTCATTTTATTCGATAAAGCTCAAATATATGATTTGTTGCTTGCTAAATCGAATCTTAAAATAGTTGGTATCTTGGTACACAAAACTTTAGATCGTGAATGAAGTCATTTGCATGCTCTTCACACACCTGGATCATATATTTTACAAGTAATAGTAATAAAAACAAGAGAATGAAGGAACATATGAAAGCTTAGAGAGGCTAGTCACAATTCATAAGTAGCAGCTCAAAAACAAGATAGAAGAGTACTTCTTTGATTCTTTACCAGGGAGGTCGCGTTACAACATCAACGAAAAGAAATTAGAAGTTCTAACCCTAACAAAGTTGCAGAGAGGCGTAGACTCTCCCATTAGGAAAACAAAAGAGCAAATTAGTTGGTTTGGGGGTGTGCGGGATAAAGGGCAAGGTGGTTGAATTAATGTAAGTGTTTTAGATTTATTATTTTTTAACATTCGATATAGTTAATTAGGTGCCTGAATTTTATTTTTAAGTAATTTAGGATTCGTTAGAGGGGTGGGGTGGCGTTTCTCCCGCGGTGCGGATGCTTAGGGCGTTTGAGCCTCATCGTGTCACGTTATTTTTACTCAGGTGCACTCAGGTGCCCTAGTTTCGCTTATCGATCTACCCCTGCTTCGTGTTTTCTGTCCTAACCTCCAGCGGAGCTCTCGCATTTTCTTCGCACCTTCTGCCCTAATTGTCCTGCAATTGTGTGTCTTCTTTAACTTTGTTCCCTGACGCCTGTGAGGAGGGTTTTCAGACGTCAGCTTCTTCCTCCTGTATCCTTAATCCCTTACCTTTTATTGGTGGATTTGCTTTGTTAGTCACATTGGTTTGCACAGAGAATTTCTTCGTGAATTTGCTTGATGGATTACTTGTGTTTTCTAAGTAGCACCCATTTTTTGAGATTTTANATGGTAGAAGATGACCTAAATGCAGTCTGATGCGCTGCTCCGCGTGTAAAACTTAAAAATTTGTCAGCATGAACCCTTGGGATTTTATCCGTTTGATCAACCGGAAGTTGGGATCTTGGCGTCGGATAAAAAATCACTTTTTTTTTATTAAACAGGGTTCGCTGAACGCTGCAACCGGAGCTGCCATTGTTTTGATGGTGGATTCGTGTTGCACTGGAATAGGGGATGTAAATAGGGCTGTCAATTTGGCTCGTTGTTCGTGAACTGTTCGTGTTCGACTCGTTAAGCAGNATGGCCATGAATAACTCCAATGACTACTTCAATGACTCTACTAGTTAAAAATCTAGTTTTGTTGGATGCAATCCTCCATGCAATGTTTAGCTTGTAAGCTTTGTTCTGGCTAATCTCTAAAACCATCAATTGGAACAAGGGGGAAATAATGACTGAGAAAAATATCAGCTACATAGAAAAGCTACATCAGTGAGAACAGCATAAGCAAATCAGAGAAAGAATACATCATTTTCTAAAGATATGAGCNAACAATATATTACATATATTATTTATATTATAATATATTATATATATTTATGTCTAAATTTAAATCATAACATCTCATGTGGCAATTTGGTTAGTATCTTTTTTTGTATAGATTTGACCCAGGTTCGAATCTCACACTTTACATCTATTTTTCTCAATTTTAGTTTAACGAGCAAATTTCGAGCCAAACATTAACACGAACACGAATATTAAATCGAGTCGAACACGAACACACTGTTCACGAGCCGATTTCGAAAACGAGTTGATTTTGAACACGAGCTATTCGAACGAGCCGAACACGAGCCAAGCCTGAGCTCGCTCAAGCTCGGCTCGTTTACAGCCCTAGATGTAAATGAGTCAAATATAATCAAGATAAATCTTTTTTTTTTGTTTAAATATTTGGCTCATTTGAAAATAATTATTTTTAAAGTTAGCCCATATTTATATTTGTTCACTGATGTTATGTTTATGTTGGAATTAAAATAGTTAAAATGACTCCTTTTATTCGATAAAGCTCAAATATATGATTTGTTGCTTGCTAAATCGAATCTTAAAATAGTTGGTATCTGGGCAGACAAAACCTTAGATCGTGAATGAAGTCATTTGCATGCTCTTCACACACGTGGATCATGTATTTTACAAGTAATAGTAATAGAAACAAGAGAAAGAAGGAATATATGAAAGCTTAGAGAGGCTAGTCACAATTCATAAGTAGCAGCTCAAAAACAGGATATATGAGTACTTCTTTGATTCTTTATATATATATATATATATATATATATCATATAGTTAATTAGGTGCCTGAATTTTATTTTAAAGTAATTTAAGATTCGTTAGGGGGTGGGGTGGCGATTCTCTCGTGGTGCGGATGCTTGGGGCGTTTGAGCCTCATCGTGTCACGCTATTTTTACTCAGGTGCCCTAGCTTCGCTTATCGATCTACCCCTGCTTCGTGTCTTCTGCCCTAACCTCCCGCGGAGCTCTCGCATTTTCTTCGCAACTTCTGCCCTAATTGTCCTGCAATTGTGTGTCTTTTTTAACTTTGTTCCCTGACGCCTGTGAGGAGGGTTTTCAGACGTCAGCTTCTTCCTCCTGTATCCTTAATCCCTTACCTTTTATTGGTGGATTTGCTTTGTTAGTCACATTGGTTTGCACAGAGAATTTCTTCTTGAATTTGCTTGATGGATTACTTGTGTTTTCTAAGTAGCACCCATTTTTTGAGATTTTTTGGTTTCTGGTTTCTACCCTAACCCGCTTGATGGCTGTTGATGTTTCATTTTTTGATGTTTTTGTTGGTACCATGCGATGTTTTAAGTGAGAACTTAAGAAGCAGAGGAGGGTTGATAGGGGGCTTTTGTCACGATATTCTGCATCTCTGAATGGTTTTGTTATTGGTATGGAGGGGTGTTGGATTTGTTTTTGGGGAGTTGTTTTTGTGATGGGGTTTTTATGTGAATGGTTTTGTTTATGTTGTGGCGGGGTTTCGGCTACTGTTTCAGAATTTTAGTGGAAGAGCAAGTTTTGGATTTGTTTTTTTGGTTGGAATGAAATGTTATGGTCTGTCATGGTGTTGTGGTATGGCAGTTTGTTGTGGTCTACATGTATTTGCCCAAAACAGTTTTTTTTTAATTGCAGNTGGTTTCTGGTTTCTACCCTAACCCGCTTGATGGCTGTTGATGTTTCATTTTTTGATGTTTTTGTTGGTACCTTGTGATGTTTTAAGTGAGAACTTGAGAAGCAGAGGAGGGCTGATAGGGGATCGGTTTCGGCTTTTGTCACGATATTCTGCATCTCTGAATGGTTTTGTTATTGATATGGAGGGGTGTTGGATTTGTGTTTGGGTAGTTGTTTTTGTGATGGGGTTTTTATGTGAATGGTTTTGTTTATGTTGTGGCAGGGTTTCGGCTACTGTTTCAGAATTTGAGTGGAAGAGCAAGTTTTGGATTTGTTTTTTTTAGTTGGAATGAAGTGTTATGGTGTGTCATGGTGTTGTGGTGTGGTGGTTTGTTGTGGTATACATGTATTTGCCCAAAACTGTTTTTTTTTTAATTGCAAAAGTTACCTTCTTCACATCATGAAAATAGAAGAGAAGTTGAAAATATTCTTAAAATGAATGGAAGAGACCATGAGTAGCTAAAATTGTAGATTGTTAGAATGCTTGCATTGCAAAGAAAAAGGATATAAATTGTTTTTAAGCCATTCATTAAGCATGGTCGAGCATATGCTGAGAACCTTAAGGCATAAGGTGTGGTGGGGAAGTGTGGTGGAGTGTGTGATGGTGTGGTGTGTGCATGTGCTATTGTGAAGTGGTGTGGAGGTGTGGAGGTTGGTTGTTTGGGTGTGTGGAGGTGTGCCTAGGGTTTAGGGAGGTGTGGGTGTGTGAAGGTGTGGAGGTTGGTTTCTTGGGTGTGTGGAGGGTTTAAGGGATGTATGGTGGTGTGCTTCGTGGTATATGTGGTGTGGACGTGATATTATGGTTAGTTGAGTGTGTGTAGGGTTTAAGGAGGTGTGGTGGTGTGTGTGGCATGGATGTGCTATTGTGGTTGGTTGGATGTGTGGAGGGTTTAGTGAGGTGTGGTGGTGTTGTTTGTGGATGTGCTATTGTGGAGTGTGTGATGGTGTGTGGTGGTGTGTGCGATGTGCGTGGTGTGTGTGGTGGCATGTATGATGTTGTATGTGGATGTGTTATTGTGGTGTGTGTGATGGTGTGTGGTGGTGTAGTATGTGCATGTGTTATTGTGGAGTGAGTTGGGGGTGTAGGTGTGGAGTTGGTTGGTTGGCTGTGTTGAGGTGTGTGGAGGGTTTAGGGAGGTATGGGTGTGTGAAGGCGTGGAGGTTGGTTGATTTGGTCTATGGAGGGTTTAAGGGAGGTGTGGTGGTGTGTGTGGTTGTGTGTGTGGTGTGCATGTGCAATTGTGGTTGGTTTGGTATGCGGAGGTTTTGGGGAGGTGTGGTGTTATGTGTAGTGTGGATGCACTATTGTGGTTAGTTGGGTGCATGGAGGGTTTAGGGAGGTGTGGTGGTGCGTGTTGCGGAGTTGTATATGGATGTGCTATTGTGGTGTGTGTGTGATGGTGTCCGGTGGTGTGTGTGTGGTGTGTGTGATTGTGTGTGGTGTTGTGGTGTGTGCATGTCATATATTGTTGCATTTTTTATTTATGTAACGTGTGGTGTGTGTGATTGTGTGTGGTGTTGTGGTGTGTGCATGTCATATATTGTTGCATTTTTTATTTATGTAACTTTATTTTTTTCATCATAGNTCATTAAGCATGGTCGAGCATATGCTGAGAACCTTAAGGCATAAGGTGTGGTGGGGAAGTGTGGTGGAGTGTATGATGGTGTGGTGTGTGCATGTGCTATTGTGATGTGGTGTGGAGGTGTGGAGGTTGGTTGGTTGGGTGTATGGAGGTGTGCGGAGGGTTTAGGGAGGTGTGGGTGTGTGAAGGTGTGGAGGTTGGTTGGTTGGGTGTGTGGAGGGTCTAAGGGAGGTGTGGTGGTGTGCTTAGTGGTGTAAATGGTGTGGATGTGATATTATGGTTGGTTGAGTGTGTGTAGGGTTTAAGGAGGTGTGGTGGTGTGTGTGGCATGGATATGTTATTGTGGTTGGTTGGATGTGTGGAGGGTTTAGGGAGGTGTGGTGCTGTTGTTTGTGGATGTGCTATTGTGGAGTGTGTGATGGTGTGTGGTGGTGTGTGTGATGTGCGTGGTGTGTGTGGTGGTGTGTGTGATGTGTGTGGTGTGTGTGGTGGTGTGTATGATGTTGTGTGTGGATGTGTTATTGTGGTGTGTGTGATGGTGTGTGGTTGTGTAGTATGTGCATGTGTTATTGTGGAGTGAGGTGGGGGTGTAAGTGTGGAGTTGGTTGGTTGGGTGTGTGGTGTGTGGGGGAGGTGTGGGTGTGTGAAGGCGTGGAGGTTGGTTGGTTTGGTATGTGGAGGGTTTAAGGGAGGTGTGGTGGTGTGTGTGATTGTGTGTGTGGTGTGCATGTGCAATTGTGGTTGGTTTGGTATGCGAAGGGTTTGGGGAGGTGTGGTGGTATGTGTAGCGCGGATGCACCATTGTGGTTAGTTGGGTGCATGGAGGGTTTAGGGAGGTGTGGTGGTGTGTGTTGCGGAGTTGTATATGAATGTGCTATTGTGGTGTGTGTGATGGTGTCTGGTGGTGTGTGTGTGGTGTGTGTGATTGTGTGTGGTGTTGTGGTGTGTGCATGTCATATATTGTTGCATTTTTTATTTATGTAACTTTATTTTTTTCATCATAGTAATACAATGTTTAAAACCAAAGAAGTTGGCTCACCCACAATGTGGGATAAAGAAACATAAATAATATTTTGTGACATTTGCTTTAAGGAGATCGATCTAGGGATATTAGCCTACAACCTATTTCAACAGGGAAGGGAGGCAAAATATTATCAGAAAATTCAAGAAAAGTACAAGCAGAGAGTACGATGGGATACAATTAAAGAACAAGTGTGATCAGCTCAAAAAGAATTGAAAATTTTTTAAGGAATTGAAACAAGGATCAACAGGCCTGGGGTGGGATCCGATGAAGTGAACAGTTGATGCTTCTGAGAAGTGGTGAGCAGAAAGATTAGCGGTAAGCATTTATGGCATGTCCCCTAAATTGGTCAATTTCATTGTTTTTTAAAATTGAAATAGATTTTATATGAATTTGTAGGTGATGTCTACTGCCACAAAATTTAAACTTAGTGGATTCGGTTCTGAGTTAGAGGAGAAGTTGGATCAAATGTTTAGAGATGTCGTTACTACGGGCAACAATGCATGTGTCCCTTGTGAGTGAGGGTGTGGTGGCACCTCAAAGAACTTAGCAGCCGACCAATCGGGTGATTCGACTAAAGTCTCTAACCCGGACCTCCATGAAGTAGAGCCCACTTGCCGTTCTAAGCTTCCACGAGTTAAGAACAAAAAGAAAGTGGAAGTTGTTTTCCTTAGAAACCAGATTTCATAGCTGCTGGCTTCATGCATCGCTGGACTCTACACATTTCAAGCAACTTCTGTGGACAAGGTTTTACAAATTCTGAATGAAACTATGGAGATTTCTGAAGAGTTTCCATTGTATGTGTTTGCGATAAATTTTTTTGAAGATATGACCCGTAGAGAATTGTTCATCAAGATGTCCAATGACCACGGGGTGGTATACCTATTATATTTTTATAATCACAGGAATATTTGATAGACTTTTTTTACAATCGCTTGAGACATTTCTATTCGTTTATTGTTTTTCATTTTACTTGGGATATTTCAACTTCTTTGGACATTGCTTATTCAGTGATACCTTTATGTTTATTTTTTTGTCTACAACATTATATGATTATAGCTAATACATTGATGCTTATGTGTTAGCCAGTACAATACTGATCTACATGGATGTAATCAGAGAAAGACACAGAAAGATAGCTATAGCCAACGTATGCTTGATGCACGAATATTATAACTCATACATAAAACGCTCCCCTTACATGAAATCTTCATTTGTTAGAGACAAATGAGTTGGGGAGTTGTTTACGGGCCACCCAACAAGATTTAACAATATGTTATGTATGACACAAGCAAAATTTAACGATTTGTTGGAGGAACTCCATAGAAATCATGGACTTCATGACTCTTTCAGATCACTTCGTGAGAGATGTTGGTGATGACCCTCTACATATTATTGCAAAGTTAATAAATGTGAGGAATAATGGAGGGATTTCAACACTCATCCAAAACAATTTATAGATACTTCTCAGTGGGGTTAATAACACTTATTAATTTTTCTTCACAAGTTATAAAATCAAAAGATCCTATGTTAAAATGGATCCCCACAGAGATTTCACGCGATGCACAACACAAGTCATTTTTTAAAGAAATTTCTTAAATTATTACATTAAAATTTTTAAAAAATGTTATTATGTAACCTAATGTTATCTTTTCATAATTGTATTGGAGCAAACAATGAAACACATTTTGATGCGCGATGCACAACACAAGTCATTTTTTAAAGAAATTTCTTAAATTATTACATTAAATTTTAAAAAAAATGTTATTATGTAACCTAATGTTATCTTTTCATAATTGTATTGGAGCAAACAATGGAACACACATTGATGCATGTGTTCCAAATAATGAGAAGATCACATTCATCGGCCGTTGTGGGTCCCTGATATAGAATGTCATTGTTGTATGCGACTTCAACATGTGTTTCACTTTTGTCATGATCAGTTGGGATGACAGTGCATATGACATTAGAATTTTCAAAGATGCAATAAGGAATAATATGTACAAATTCCCGCATCCTTTCATAGATACACTTGAGGCTCAGATATTCTCATAATTCACTTTTAACTTAATACTAATTATGAAATACATATCAGGAAATACAACTTGGTTGATGTTGGATATCTGTTGCAGCGATGGTATCCCAAGCCTTATCCTGATATGAGATGCCACATACCTGGCTTTGAGCGAGAAAGCAATGCAACACAAGGTATCAAAAGAAATGTTCAATAAAAGACATTCCTTCTTATGCGTTGTCATTGAAAAAACTTTTGATGTTTGGAAAAAGAAATGGGTTACACTCCGCGATATGTCATCTTACCCGTTTTCCAAACAATTGTGGATTATGATTGTCATGATGACTCTCCACAAGTACATTCGATGACATCATTCTCACAATGATATCGATTTCCATAGGGCAATGAGAATCATGAGCATGTACTCGCCAATGCATTTGAGTATCATCTTGGACATTATTTGTCACAGCTTGAGAATAATGATTCCACCACTTGTACTAAATACGAGAAAGATGCAAGCGACATTGCAGAGTTGATGGAACAAATTACCGATGTGATAGTAGGAGAGTGATTGAAATATGTATTATACTATCATTTATACTTTATTCAATACTATTTGAATTTTATTCAGTTTTTTTGTTTATTTTACTTCTTTGTATATTTTATATTGATTGTTTTGACTTTTTATGTTGTTTGTAAGTGTTTTTTTCTTTGCATTTTATTTGTTTTTCTTTTGGTGGGTTTAAGAGATTCATGATGAGATGTTTGACCTTATGTGTTCTTCTTGATGGTTTATTAGTCGATGTTGGTTGGTGTCAAATGTGAAATCCTAATGTAGGCAACCAAGTTCCTCTCATCTTTTTTGGTGCAACGTTTTTTAAGGTTTTTCTGGATGGTTTTTTTTTATGATATGCATTTGTAACACACACGAGCTTGACAGTACATGGGTTAAAGACAACCAAAAACCCTTTTTTTACAAGGTCTATTGTTTTCTTGTAGTGATAGATTCGTTGATTGGTATATTGAGTTCTCTATGACCTCACGTCAGTACAAAACTGAAATTAATTACTTTTTTTTATTTTAACTTGTGTTATGACTAATATATTGTCTTTTAAAACATTCAGGGAAGATGAGCTCTAAAATTTCTGGGACCTCCCAAGGATTGCAGCATCATTGTGGACTTCATACTTCTCTATTGACGTCACGTCAGCCACATAACTATGAAATAAAGTTTTATAGGTGTCCACGGAGAATCATAGAGAAGTTTGACTTCTTCCGGTGGGCAGGCAATCTTGCAGATTCCATCGCCAAGTGTGATTGGGAATTTATTAAACTACATTTTATAAATAATACTATCATATTATTAAATATTATTTTAATAGCTTTTATTTATTTTACTAATCACAATACTTACTATTAAGTGAGATGTATATCTTATTTTTTCTATTGTTCTTAAGTGGATTTTTGCTTCTCAAGTATTAAATATATTACTGAAACAATTTTGTTACAAACAACATGATTATACATGAGCAAAATAATCATTTGTCCAAAAACAGTTGTTACATTATTTTTTTCAAACTACAAAAAACAAACAACCAGCCAGCTTATCCGCAACAGTTTTCTATGATGGGTGCTACGCTGTAGCCTATTAATAAGCTGCAGCTTCCCCAAACAGACCATAAACCCTAATAATAACAAAACTTTAAAATCACAATAACAAAAACACATAACACCTAAAAAATAACTGAAAAAAACCCCTAAAAAAATAATAACACATATGAAAACTCACCTCTGTTTCCAAATCATGTATTTCTCTATTTGCAATATAAATTTTCACCAATTCATACATAAAATCCCTATTTTTAGATTCCATCATCAAGGCTTCATTTGCCAGCTACGAGAGATAAACTCCTAAAACCCAAAACCCTAGCAATTGCCCCCGCCAAAAACCTTCTTCTGCCGAAAATGATTATAAATGATTATAATTGACGACGAGAAAGTTTTATTTTTCCGAAGCAACATGCTTGGTTCAAGTAGGGTCAAGTATTAAAATATGGTGTTTTTTTTTATTTTCAATAGGTGGGGTCGAAATTTACACATGACGTAATGTTATTGGAGGTCGTGAGCATCCGTATGAAAAAATTGATTATAAATGCCAAAACACTAGCAGTTGCCCCCGCCAAAAACTTTATTCTGCTAAAATTGATTATAAATGATTATAGTTGACAGCGAGAAAGTTTTAATTTTTGAAGCATTGAAATTGGCTCAAGTTGGGTCAGAAATTAAAATAGTGTTTTTTATTTTAATTTTTCAATAGGTGGGATCGAAATTTACACATGGCGTAATGTTAATGGAGGTCGGAAGCATCCGTAAGAAAAAAAAATGTTCATCAAGCGAGGGATTGCAATCACCCACTCTCACGCGAAATGCTCCCCACATTCCCCTCTTCTATCAGCTGAGATGCTCCAGCAACCCAGTTGGCGAGTTCCCAAAAAAGCCATAAACCATTGGCAAGGTTTTGTTGAACTCATTTTCTAGAAGGTCTAATTCTTTATCCTAGAGCCTAGGATCTAACCTTATGACTTTTTTATTGATTATCCTGGAGGACTAGTGATGGGACTCGCCCTTTTATAAAATCCAACAACTTCCTAGCTCTTTTGCGATGCCTCGTATGAGTAGTCCCACCACTCAACTCTTAGATGCAAGGGCTAAGGGTGGAAGCTCAAAGAGAGTTCCTATAGGATATAAAAGCCTCATAAGCCCATTATGACTTTCGTACATTCACATAAAAAATATCATAATTTGGATAGTCGACACACACGAACACCACAATTCACATCACCTACACCTTTACATGTTTCATAATTAATCAAAACTTAAATCAAAATTTAAAACGATCAATCACGAACCCAAAATTCAAAGAAAACTGAATCTGACACATTTTTTACTGATCGTTGACGAAGTTGCCCAGACGACACCGAATGACGAAATGGATTGCGCCGACGAGTCCAAAATGTCAATTTTATCTATGGAGGATACTCACTTTACTATGATTCCAAACACGAATAAATCGCACGCAAGCAGATGCACATGAATTAAAATTTTAAAAAAGCAAAAGAACAGTACCTATTTAAACTATCGCACGTGACACACCCACACCCTAGCAACCGACATCACTCAGAAAACCTTTATTTTGGCTTCCCCATCTCGCACCGGAAATCCTAGCTCCCTATCCCAAAAATCATCGCACCTCTCCCTCCTTCGACCCGAGAGTCGTCGTCGTCCTCTTCTTCTTGGTCGGCGACACCACCAACAAACGCTTGGTTGTCGTCCCCTCCTCACACCGGTAAAACCCCCAAACTCCTCTCTTCCTTGATGAACCCTTCCTCACACGCATCTCTCTCTCTCTGTGAGAGAAGAGTTTACTAAGGGGGAAGTTGAGAGGAAGGATGTAGAGGAGGTAGGTAAAGTCTCGAGGCATTTCTTATTTTCTTTCTCCCGCTGGAGGGAAAGTGTTACATAATTTCTCGAGTTACAACATTGGTGGGCGGAAGAACTCGTTGCCCCGTGGTAGGGAACGATCACATTGGGGAGTGACTGTTGGAGTTTTAGTGCTCCATTTTCGTTGTTGCCTGTTGGCATGACATTCGAGATGATGCGACGATTCGTATGATGCTTCGTAATTTCACGATGTAGTTTGTTGCTTCACATGGTGCTTTATCGCAAAGGACGGGTGACGGTCGATTGTGGTCGGTTGTGGCCGGCGAGTGATAATTGATGGTGGTCGGTGATTGAAGAAGCGGGAGGTAGATGGTCGTCGGTGGCTGATGCTGAGTTGTGGTCGATGGGTTGATGACTACAAGAGCAGGATCTGTTGGCCTGATTCTCGATATAATGTCCTAGGCTTCAGCTCAATCTTGTCTAGGCAATGGCCTTCTTCTTCCTCGGGATCTAGTTTCCCTCTCAAAACGAGGACATGACATTATTTGTATAGTCTAGACAGCAAATAAGAAAGAAATTCATACCACCCTGATTGGATGACCAATAGAGATCCCCTTGATTTAACGCCGTTCGATGAACATTTGAGTGCCTTAAAGATTTTGAAATTAAAAGGTCATGGGCTCGTTGGTTTCGTATTGCAGAGACGCTCGATTTGACTATAATTCTGTCATATTTAGATTTGTTTGACTTTCCAATTATACACTCAAAGCATCCAAAAGTGACTTATCGGCTCGATATGTATTTGATTTGACTTGGATTGGTTTGATTGTAAGTTTGTTGAGATCAAAAGTCATATCAAAAGTCAGAATGACTTTTAATCGAAGTCTGAATATTTCTCGCTCAACAAATTATCTCAAGTTCATGTCATACCTGCAGATTGGGTGTCAAATTCTATAAACCATTGTGAAGAGCATTAAAACCAACAAAATGATCATGCTTAAATATACTGAAATAAACATTTTCAAACTCAGAATAATATCTAGGTATTGCAAGGTTAAACAAGAGTAAAATAAATAAATTATTTATGGTGTCAAAAANTTCAAATTAAAAAGACAAATAACATTTACTTTATTTTTGGGATAATCAAGACATCAATATTCACTGAGCATTTGGATATTCAAGATGAATTATTAAGTAACGTAATAAAGTTTAAATTAACCCAAAGCTTTTTACCAGACATTAAGAAGGTTGCATGGACCTGCTCCCTACTCTTAACCTGGTGAATTCCTTAGGGATCTTTTAAACTTAATACGTTTT
>JXCR01128410.1:32693-59184 GCA_002079205.1 Phalaenopsis hybrid cultivar | reverse complement strand
ACAAATAATACCCTTTTTGTTATTAAAATACAACATAGTTTTAACTATACATCTCACCCTAAAGAGTTATGTACTAAGATCGTTCTTATGAAAGCATTTGAATAAGTGCTCTTCTATTTATGAATAACTGATTGTTATGGGTTTTCCTACTGATTTTATCCTTTGGATAGAGACATGTACAACACATGTTCCTTTCTCCATGGTTATTAATCAAGAACTAAAAGGATACTTTTCTTTTAATCCTGGATTAAGGCATGGGCTACCCTATTTATCTCTATTGCTTCACTATATTTATAGATGATTTCTCAAGGCTTCGGTTGATTATAATACACTAATTTATTTTTGCTAATGATATTTTGATTTTTGAGAAAGAAAATTTGCACTCTATTAAAGGCCTCTCTAATGTACTCACCATATTTTATGAGGATAACAATCTTAATATGAGCATTAGAACATCATCTATTTACTTCTATAAAATTGGTAATTCTTAACTTTCTCATCAACTTATACAAGCTATAGGTTTTTCTCCTAAGCATCTTTCTCATGAATACTTTGGCATCCTATTAGTCACTGAAGGCTTGATATGGTTGAATAATCCAAACTATTAGATAAAATACAATTATGAATTAGTGGTTGGAAGCAATAAAAAAAATTCTTTACAAAGAGATTTGAGCTGGTTAAATTTTATAATTAGGAGCTACATATATTATTGATTTTGTTCCACATTTATACCCAAAGATGTATGTAAAAAACCCACAAATCTTTTTATAATCTTCTAGCATCATAATGGAGTCGATCATCTATAATATCAATTCATAATTCTCCAATTAGTATCTTCAAAAATATGGGTCTCTTTAGTATAGTAATTCTCATAGGTCTCCCCCATTTTGGAGGGCTCTCTATCAAGCTGCCACCAAATTAAATGATAAGCTCTTTATAAGTCTGTAATTACAATAATATTCTTTTTTTCTCTTTGAGCCATGGCTTAATAGCTAATTCCTTTATGACAAATATGTTCATAAGATTTTCTCTAGTTTTCCAATTCTATTTTTATCAAAATTTGCCAAATCACTATTCATACTTGATGAGACCTTCCCACTAATCAAAATGCACTAAATAATTGTATTCAACTTACTAAAGGCACTTCCATTTTTTAATAGCCAACATTATTATCTTTGGGATGAGAATGACTCTTTTTCAAACTACAATATCTATACTTACTCTTATGAAAACCTTTCAAAATTTTATTGATGTGATTTTATATGATTTAAAGGACATATTTTCAAATTTGTTGTTTTGCCTGAAAAATTCTCATAGATGGGCTGAAAAACTAAATATTTTCTTGCTATTGCACGACTGGATGTTGAACCTCAATATGTGCTTTGTAACACATATCATGAAACATATTCTCACCTTTAATATATTGTTCTTTCTCAACGTGCCTCTTAAAAAATGCATACTACTTGAGAATTTATTTCATTTTGGTTATACCATGGCTCAAATTCTTCTTTTAGCTGATAATATCAACCTCTATATCAATAGAAAAATTTTCCTACTTTTTGTTTCTATTACTTCTCATTATATTTGGCTTGAAAGAAATAAGCATATTTTTAGAAATGAGAACAGTCTCATAAAATTTGTCAGCAACAAGTGCATTTTGTAATCTGGCTTAAAAAGATTGTTGAAGTTTAAAACTAACATGCCTGCCACAGTTAGAAACCTATATTTTAATTGATTTTCTCACTTTGGATACAAATGAAGAATTTTGTCCCCACTATTTATTGTGGATTACCTTAGTGTCGATCTAGCTATGGATGTTATGAAAGAGAATATTCTCATTTTTATTTACTATGGTTCCTTTGTTTTTAAACAAAGTCTATCTAGCTATGTGTGCCATTACCAATATATGCTACTCTCATTTATGGTGGTTTCTACAGAAATATGATTCTGTTTTTTTGCTCATTCTTTGGATTACAATCATTGTAGATTGATTTTTTTACTTCACAACTTTTATATTATTTTTTTTTATATTTTCCACTCCTAGGCTTGACTATTTGCAACGTCAAAATATACTTCATTGGATACTTTTTTTCTCTTCGTTATTTTGATCAGCCTCTTATTGTTTACACTTTAACCAGCTTGACCATCCAATAGGGTATCCCTCATATTTTGGTATTTTGATGGAACTTTTTCTTTTATTCTACTTTCTTTTTATCTAGTCTTCAGATTATGCTTTATACATGAATACTATACTTTTTCCTCTCATTTTTTTGGGGTAAGATGAATGAGGCTAGATGGATACTATATTTGGTTGATTTCTGTACATATAAATGATTATTTTGTAGAAGCTATGATGAAAATTATAATTTAGTAACCCAACTAGCTATCTGAAATCTTGGCGTATCTCCGAGTCCCTATGAATCTCTATCACATATTTAACAATTTATACAATGAATATGGTGACATCTTTTGGTCCTATGAAGTGGTACTATGGAGTCTCTTGGTCATTCTGTTTTGTTGTCCATAATACTCTCTCAATATTTTATGTNTGATCTACAGTCAGGATCGGACACCGCATGCAGAGATGCATGCGGTGTCCGTATGCAATAATTTCTCCTCAACGAGAGCTCTATATATATTTTTCTCATTTTGTTTTATGATTTAGGCCTTAAGAAATCCCTACATTGAATCAATCAACCAAAATGTATGAGTAAGCCAAATTTGACTTGAAGTCTATTAAAATAGTAAGGTCACCTTTCCTTTGTCTCTCTCTATTTTTTTTTTTTAATTAAGATGGATGCTATATTAGCTTATAAGTATGGATTATTCCTTTCAATTTATGTTTTTATATTTTCTATTTAACTTCATGTTGACTCAGGTGAGAAAAATTATTAGGTGTAGGTTCCGCACATTCTTATTTTATTGTATTTTGATTCTATTGATTGTATTAATACACCCAATACAACAAAAATTGAAATATGTGTACTTCGCACCCAACAATTTGCTCAACAAGTAGGGCTCTTAACGAGTCGATTTTGAGTCTGCCCCAATGAATTGAGTTTGGATCAAAATGGGCTTATGGCACATTATGGTCGATTTTGAGCCCGCTCTACTTGAAATTGAATCAATCTCGATCCGGCTCAAAATTGAAACGAGTTGGCTCAAATTTGAGTTATTTGGAACGTTGCAGTTCAAAATTGGCTCGAAATGGAAACAAGATGGCTCAAATTGATTTAATCTGAATTCGTTTCAGCTCGAAACGGCTCGTAGCTCATTATATTTGACTTTATTTAGCATTCTGTATATATTTTTTATAAATTAAAAATAATTCGACCTGATCTCAAGCTCGTTCGATCAGATCGGTATATACCTCCAAAATAGGCTCGAAAAAATTCCGTCAAAAAATTTAGCTCATAGCTCAGTCTATTTTTTCGATATGATCTTGATCAAAGCTAAAATTCAAATTAATTTTCGAGCAATTAGCAATCTTGGAGCTAAATTCATAGCGCANCGAACCACATTAAAATCTCTCGTGTTCATGTCTTTTTTCTTTATTCATACGTTGCAACGTTGTGGATATTATTTAACCAAACAGTTCTATTATAAAGGGACATGAATGTCATTTAATCACCAATAAGCTATCTTGAATAAGCTGCCCCAAACAGCAAGACAGATTATTCTGATAATCTGCAGATTATCAGATTCTCAGAATAATCTGCTTATCAGCAGATTATTAATAATCAACAGCTGCGCCAAACAGACCCTAAATGAGTAATTTTTTCTAATCTTATTTTACAATTTGGCCATATTCATTATGTTATTTATAATGTTNAAATACAACAAAATGACATATATCATAAACTTGATAGCAAAAATATTTACAAATATCTTATATATCAAACTATTGCTATTCAGAATAAGTTTTTTGATCCTTCCAATTATGAGAATAAATGGATCAAATGGAGTGTTACATGCGCTTAGCTCTCCAAAGGAGTGGACGACATTAACTTTTTATATTAAAGGATCAATGTTAGGAATAATGAAAACTGCATTAGAGAGCTTCTGGTCAATCAACTAACAGGGAATTGCTAGGGAAGCTATGACTCACTTTTCTTCTTTGCTTAATATTATTGACCATTATTATCATCATCCAAATATTCCCATTAGTCATACACTCATTGGCATTGAACAAGAGCATCTCCTTTATGATATTAAAGATAATGACATTAAAAATATATTTAAGCATTGTCTTTGATAAAACCCCCAATCTTAATAGTTTTACATCATAATTTTTTAAAGATGCATGTCAAAACACCAGCAAAGACTATATTCAAGCAGTCTTTTTTTTTTGGCTAGTGCTAATCATCCTAATAGAGTAAAATATTAAGCTATTACTTTTATCCCCAAAACCTCACATGTTGAGTTTTTCAATGGCTTCAGACCTACCTATCTCTCAATGCAATATTGTGTACAAGGTTATCACCAAATTAATTATTGATAGATTATAACCTCAACTTCATACTTGAATCCCCTCATGCTCAAGTCACCCTCATTGTTGATATCGACAAATAATACCCTTTTTGTTATTAAAATATAACATAGTTTTAACTATACATCTCACCCTAAAGAGTTATGTACTAAGATCGTTCTTATGAAAGCATTTGAATAAGTGCTCTTTTATTTATGAATAACTGATTGTTATGGGTTTTCCTAATGATTTTATCCTTTGGATAGAGGCATGTACAACACATGTTCCTTTCTCCATGGTTATTAATCAAGAACTAAAAGGATACTTTTCTTTTAATCCTGGATTAAGGCATGGGCTACCATATTTATCTCTATTGCTTCACTATATTTATAGATGATTTCTCAAGGCTTCGGGTGATTATAATACACAAATTTATTTTTTCTAATGATATTTTGATTTTTGAGAAAGAAAATTTGCACTCTATTAAAGACCTCTCTAATGTACTCACCATATTTTATGAGGATAANTCAATATATATATATATATATATATGTATGTATGTATATATAATTCTAGTCTTATTCTAATTCTTCTAGATTTATTCTTCAAGGATTTATAATCTTTAGTGCAAAAGTATTAAATTAGCTAAATTATTTTATTAAAGAAAGTCAAATTGGAGGTGGCGGAGGGAGAAAGGTATTGCATGTGTTTTTTTATTTATTTTTATTTTTTTATTTTAGATATTGCATATTATTTTTATTTTTTTAAGGTATAAAATGATTAATAAATTATTATAATTGTTCTAAATATATAAAAAATTTTGATGGTCTTCTCTTAACATATTTTTTTAAGTGTTTATTAGTTTATTTATTTATTTATTTATTTATTTATTGCTTGTTCCTTATGATTAGATGAGCATGCATGCTTACACTTTGAATGGTGTATTTTATTGGTTATACCACAATTTTGCTTTTTTATTTACATGTTTAACATTAAAATTTTCATATTTATATACATAACACTCGAATATTTAACATCACATCAAAACTATCATTATCAAAACATTAATAATGTAACTATAAGGAAAGATTTATTTCTCTTGCTCCCATAACTGATGAACCTTTGAGTCCTTTTGGTTGACTACAATCATATTAGATGTGAGGAAAAATGCGTCCGCCGCAAGTTTCTACGTCACAATTTGGTAAATTTTAATACTTTTATTCATAAGTATGGATTGATGGATCTCCCAGATATTAGGCATCCATTTCGTTGGTTTAGTCAACAAATCATAATCATAATTGATGTCTTTTATACAGAGTTCTTCGCAATGATCAATGAGTAAATTCATTTCCCTCATGTTATAAAGTTTTGGAGCTTTTAACTTCTCGTCGTTTTCTTATTATCTTCTGTCTCAGCAATAACTTTAAACCTCCTTGTTGATTTCTATACACGAATTTTTGGAGTGCTTACACTGAATTCTATATCACTATTTCTACTGCATGGGAGATTCCTCCTCAAGGTGATCTTATATTTGCTCTTTATAATAGATTAAACAATGCGAAAATTGTTGTCAAAGCTGTCAATTAGAATTCTTCCAAGTACATTACTAGTGCCATTGCTCTACTCAAAATGCAACAAAATGACATATATCATAAACTTGATAGCAAAAAGATTTACAAATATCTTATATATCAAACTACTACTATCCATAATAAGTTTTTTGATCCTTCCAATTATGAGAATAAATGGATCAAATGAAGTGTTAAACGCGCTTGGCTCTCCAAAGGAGAGGACGACATTAACTTTTTGTATTAAAGGATCAAGGTTAGGAATAATGAAAACTGCATTAGAGAGCTTCTGGTCAATCAACCAACAGGGAATTGCTAGGGAAGCTATGACTCACTTTTCTTCTTTGCTTAATATTATTGACCATTATTATCATCATCCAAATATTCCCATTAGTCATACACTCATTGGCATTGAACAAGAGCATCTCCTTTATGATATTAAAGATAATGAAATTAAAAATATATTTAAGCATTGTCTTTGATAAAACCCCCAATATTGATAGTTTTATATCATAATTTTTTAAAGAAACATGTCAAAACACTAGCAAAGACTATATTCAAGCAGTCTTTTTTTTTTGGCTAGTGCTTAGCTTCCTAATAGAGTAAAATATTCAGCTATTACTCTTATCCTCAAAACCTCACATGTTGAGTTTTTCAATGGCTTTAGATCTACCTATCTCTCAATGCAATATTGTGTACAAGGTTATCACCAAATTAATTATTGATAGATTACAACCTCAACTTCATACTTGAATCCCACCTGCCCAAGTGACCCTCATTGCTGATATCAACAAATAATACCATTTTTGTTATTAAAATACATCATAGTCTTAACTATACATCTCACCCTAAAGAGTTATGTACTAAGATCGTTCTTATGAATGCATTTGAATAAGTGCTCTTCTATTTATGAATAACTCATTGTTATGGGTTTTCATAATGATTTTATCCTTTGGATAGAGACATGTACAACACATGTTCCTTTCTCCCTGGTTATTAATCAAGAACTAAAGGATAATTTTCTTTTAATCCTGGATTAAGGCATGGGCTACCCTATCTATCTCTATTGCTTCACTATATTTATAGATGATTTCTCAAGGCTTCGGGTGATTGTAATACACTAATTTATTTTTGCTAATGATATTTAGATTTTTGAGAAAGATAATTTGCACTCTATTAAATGCCTCTCTAATGTACTCACCATATTTTATGAGGATACCAATCTTAGTATGAACATTAGAAAATCATCTATTTACTTCTATAAAATTGGTAATTCTTAACTTTCTCACCAACTTATACAAGCTATAGGTTTTTCTCCTAAGCATCTTTCTCATGAATACTTTAACATCCTATTGGTCACTGAAGGCTTGATATGGTTGAATAATCCAAACTATTAGATAAAATACAGTTATGAATCAGTGGTTGGAAGTAATAAAAAAAATTCTTTACAAAGAGATTTGAACTGGTTAAATTTTATAATTAGGAGCTACATATATTATTGATTTTGTTCCACCTTTATACCCAAAGATGTATGTAAAAAACCCACAACTCTTTTTACAATTTTCTAGCATCATAATGGAGTCGAGCATCTATAATATCAATTCATAATTCTCTAATTAGTATCTTCAAAAATATGGGTCTCTTTAGTATAGTAATTCTCATAGGTCTCCCCCATTTTGGAGGACTCTCTATCAAGCTGCCACCAAATTCAATGATAAGCTCTTTATACGTCTGTAAATACAGTAATATTCTTTTTTCTCTTTGAACCATAACTTAATAGCTCATTCCTTTATGACAAATATGTTCATAAGATTTTCTCTTATTTTCCAATTCTATTTTTATCAAAATTTGCCATNTAACTATACATCTCACCCTAAAGAGTTATGTACTAAGATCGTTCTTATGAAAGCATTTGAATAAGTGCTCTTCTATTTATGAATAACTGATTGTTATGGGTTTTCCTACTGATTTTATCCTTTGGATAGAGACATGTACAACACATGTTCCTTTCTCCATGGTTATTAATCAAGAACTAAAAGGATACTTTTCTTTTAATCCTGGATTAAGGCATGGGCTACCCTATTTATCTCTATTGCTTCACTATATTTATAGATGATTTCTCAAGGCTTCGGTTGATTATAATACACTAATTTATTTTTGCTAATGATATTTTGATTTTTGAGAAAGAAAATTTGCACTCTATTAAAGGCCTCTCTAATGTACTCACCATATTTTATGAGGATAACAATCTTAATATGAGCATTAGAACATCATCTATTTACTTCTATAAAATTGGTAATTCTTAACTTTCTCATCAACTTATACAAGCTATAGGTTTTTCTCCTAAGCATCTTTCTCATGAATACTTTGGCATCCTATTAGTCACTGAAGGCTTGATATGATTGAATAACCCAAACAATTAGATGAAATACAATTATGAATCAGTGATTGGAAGCAATAAAAAAATTCTTTACAAAGAGATTTGAACTGGTTAAATTTTATAATTAGGAGCTAAATATATTATTGATTTTGTTCCACTTTTATACCCAAAGATGTATGTAAAAACCCACAAATCTTGTTACAATCTTCTAGCATCATAATGGAGTTGATCATCTATAATATCAATTCATAATTCTCCAATTAGTATCTTCAAAAATATGGGTCTCTTTAGTATAGTAATTCTCATAGGTCTCCCCCATTTTGGAGGGCTCTCTATCAAGCTGCCACCAAATTAAATGATAAGCTCTTTATAAGTCTGTAATTACATTAATATTCTTTTTTTCTCTTTGAGCCATGGCTTAATAGCTAATTCCTTTGTGACAAATATGTTCATAAGACTTTCTCTAGTTTTCCAATTCTATTTTTATCAAAATTTGCCAAATCACTATTAATACTTGATGAGACCTTCCCACTAATCAAAATGCACTAAATAATTGTATTCAACTTACTAAAGGCACTTCCATTTTTAATAGCCAACATTATTATCTTTGGGATGAGAATAACTCTTTTTCAAACTACAATATCTATACTTACTCTTATGAAAACCTTTCAAAATTTTTATTGATGTGATTTTATATGATTTAAAGGACATATTTTCAAATTTGTTGTTTTGCCTGAAAAATTCTCATAGATGGGCTGAAAAAACTAAATATTTTCTTGCTATTGCACGACTGGATGTTGAACCTCAATATGTGCTTTGTAACACGTATCTTGAAACAGATTCTCACCTTTAATATATTGTTCTTTCTCAACGTGCCTCTTCAAAATGCATACTACTTGAGAATTTATTTCATTTTGGTTATACCATGGCTCAAATTCTTCTTTTAGCTGATAATATCAACTTCTATATCAATAGAAAAATTTTCCTACTTTTTGTTTCTATTACTTCTCATTATATAAGGCTTGAAAGAAATAAGCATATTTTTAGAAATGAGAATAGTCCCATAAAAATTGTCAACAACAAGTGCATTTTGTAATCTGGCTTAAAAAGATTGTTGAATTTTAAAACTAACATGCCTGCCACAGTTAGAAACCTATATTTTGACTGATTTTCTCACTTTGGATACAAATGAAGAATTTTGTCCCCACTATTTATTGTGGATCACCTTAGTGTTTATCTAGCTATGGATGCTATGAAAGAGAATATTCTCATTTTTATTTACTATGGTTCCTTTGTTTTTGAACAAAGTCTATCTAGCTATGTGTGCCATTGCCAATATATGCTACTCTCATTTATGGTGGTTCCTACATAAATATGATTATGTTTTTTTGTTCATTCTTTGGATTACAATCTTTGTAGATTGATTTTTTACTTCACAACTTTTACATTATTTTTTTTTTATATTTTCCACTCCTAGGCTTGACTATTTGCAACGTCAAAATATACTTCATTGGATACTTTTTTCTCTTCGTTATTTTGATCAGCCTCTTATTGTTTACACTTTAACCTGCTTGGCCATCCAATAGGGCATCCCTCATCTTTTGGTATTTTGATGGCACTTTTTCTTTTATTCTACTTTCTTTTTATCTAGTCGTCAGATTATGCTTTATACATGAATACTATACTTTTTCTTCTCATTTTTTTGGGGTAAGATGAATGAGGCTAGATGGATACTATATTTGGTTGATTTCTGTACATATAAATGATTATTTTGTAGAAGCTATGATAAAACTTATAATTTAGTAACCCAACTAGCTATCTGAAATCTTGGCGTATCTCTGAGTCCCTATGGATCTCTATCACATATTTAACAATTTATACAATGAATATGGTGACATCATTTGGTCCTATGAAGTGGTACTATGGAGTCTCTTGGTCATTCTGTTTTGTTGTCTATAATACTCTCTCAATATTTTATGCGTTGTTGTTGTTGTTGTTCATACTATTTATTTTAGAAGTATATTGCTTTCATCTCTTCTCAAGCATTAACTTTACAAATACACATGATTTGACATGTTTTAATGCACTGCAACTTGGCAGATAGTTCCAGGTCGGATTTCACGGATCTATAATTGACCATGTTGAGCTTTGACTTGCCTGTTTTAATTTCTCATATATCATTGACGTCTTTTTACTCATGCATTGTATAATCTTCAAGTAATTTTTTGAGTTATCAATGAAAGTTGAGTGTGACCCCTCTTCTTACCCAAAAAAAAATTCTTCTTAAAAGTAAATACTCTTTTCATACATAAGTTTTTAATAATACGTTGTTATAAATGTAAATATCAAGCTTTAGGTGTTACCATGTTTGGTATGGAAATACACTTGAGTTGTGTAATATGCATGTAATTTGTTCTTATTTTTTTTATCTAAACCATTGATTTACTACTTTATATCTTTGTGTTGCTATAATTAGAAGGTCATTTGGATTTAATGAATAGAAAATTCTAGCCATGATTAGTTTTACCTCCAATTGAAATCAATCATTTATGACAATTAAAAAAAAGTGGAAATTTATGTATTTATTTTCTATAAGTATTTCAAAGATGACTTTGTATGTGTTTTCTATTTAAAAGAAGTTTGTAATTTTTCTAAGTTAAAATCTCATTCTTATTTTTTATAAGATTGAAGTTAAGATAATATGATTTTTATTGTATGATTATGTGAAAGCAAAACACACCCTTTTTATGATGTTGACCATATGTGTGTTTCATCATCTGTATCATTGTATAATTGCTGTATTTGTTAGAAAATTTGCATGACTATACGTGAATCTTGATACAAACGATCATTCGAGTCTTTAAATTCAAACTGAATGTCATAACATTACAAACTCACTGACACTAAAAGTAATTCAATCCAAGTATAAATGAGCCTGAGTTAAATACTCGTAGTATAATTAGAAGCTTCAGAGCATTAGTTGAAAGGCCAAGCATTTTTTGAATTTGGTATTCCTATAATAAAATTCAATTTCTCAATGAGAGTTGTTCAACAAGTTTAAGATCATTCTATTCCAAAGTTATTGGAGCACTTAATGACTAAAAGAATGATTTTTAATCAAAGAAATCAATGCATATAGTATGATAGAGTTATTTAGGATTTTGATTAATTTACCAAAATGACCCATCTAAAATTCTATAAATAAGACCTCATTCTTAACATGAGGAGGTAAAAAAGAGAAAAGACCAATAATACATTCTTAGAGCCAATGACCACCAACAACTATCACTGACCACTACCAGCGGCAATTAAGAGTGCAAACGAGCCGAACGCGAGAATATCATTGTTCGTGTTCGGTTCGTTTATATTTCAAACACAAAAAATATGTTCATGTTTGACTTGTTTGTTTAGCGAGCCGAACATGAATTGTCACGAACAAATAGTCATTTTGACAACCCCAATTAGTCAACCGTAGGATGTTAAGGGTTGGACCAAGATTTAAATCTTATTGTTTATATTAAAACATCATTTAAATATAGTTTAATATAATTTAATTCTATTTTTAAATTAATAATTTTAATTGACTATAAATATTTGTAGCCATGTAGTATATTTGTTCGTGTTCGGCTCATTAATATATCAAGCACAAAAAAATGTCCGTGTTCGGCTCTTTAACTTAACAAACGAATCAAACACGTGTTTCTTAATGAGCCGAACACGAGCTGTTAGTAAACAACGAACCATTTTGACAATTGTAGCCCTAATACTATTCTATGCCTATTATAACTCAATTATTATCATATGCATTATAACATAATTAAAATTTGAGATTGTTTGACTATCAAGTTGATGCACCATAAGTCTTTGACCATACTTTAACTCTAGTCTGATCCGAACTCTATTCTGTCGAAATGATTAGTTGAACTATAAATTTGTTGAAATCAGAGCCTAGATGAACTTGAACTTGAGTTACAATTTCGAAATGCATCTAGATTTGTGCTTGTTGATAACAAGGTATTGATGCTACATCAGTTATATATTCAAAACATACTAAAAAATATATTTTTAGTTATTAACTACATTGCAATTGAATCTTTAGAAAGTTATAAAAGGAAGTATCTCAAGATGCCCAATCAGAATGTTCCGCGGAATAGGAAGAAAATATACNTGACGTCTTTTTACTCATGCATTGTATAATCTTCAAGTAATTTTTTGAGTTATCAATGAAAGTTGAGTGTGAACCCTCTTCTTACCCAAAAAAAAAAAAAATCTTCTTAAAAGTAAATACTCTTTCATACAAATGTTCGTGTTATGCTCTTTAACTTAACAAACGAATCAAACACGTGTTTCTTAATGATGTTTTGACAACCCTAGTACCAATTGTAGCCCTAATACAATTCTATGCCCATTATAACTCGATTATTATCATATGCATTATAACATAATTAAAAATTGAGATTGTTTGACTATCAAGTTGATGTACCATAAGTCTTTGACTATACTTTAACTGTTCAATCTAGTTTGATCCGAACTCTAATCTTGTTGAAATGATTAGTTGAACTATAAATTTGTTGAAATCAGGGCCTAGATGAACTTGAACTTGAATTAAAATTAAGAAATGCATCTAGATTTGTGCTTTTTGATATCAACAAGGTATTGATGCTACTTCAGTTATATATTCAAAACATACTAAAAAATATATTTTTAGTTATTAACTATATTGCAATTGAATCTTTAGAAAATTATAAAAGGAAGTATCTCAAGATGCCCAATCAGAATGCTCCGCGGAATAGGAAGAAAATATATTACGAATAATATATATCTCTAAGCAAATATTTTCAAAACTATTTTTCCCATACTGCCCCAAAATTTTTGATGAAATTTCCATACGGAAACTACCAATTCGAGCTTCCACCTCCGCCTAAATTGCGCACGTCTATGGTTCTCACCAAACCAACCCACGAACAAAGATTAACCACCACAATATGGACTTCAAATCTCCGGACACCTGGAAGCTTCCCATCCTCCTTTCCTTCGCTCAAAGTTCCCTGNCGCACGTCTATGGTTCTCACCAAACCAACCCACGAACAAAGATTAACCACCACAATATGGACTTCAAATCTCTGGACACCTGGAAGCTTCCCATCCTCCTTTCCTTCGCTCAAAGTTCCCTCTTTTCTTCTCCACCGTCGCAATCTATGGACCCCCGATTCCACGGGAGCCATGGGAGGCCCAAAGCCGCCGCTTTTATTCAAACTTCAAATCCCTGAAGTCCGAAAATCTCGAAGCTCTTCGTCTCCGTAACCATCCCCTTCCACGTTTATAAAAAGGCGCGCTTTTCCCTAAACTGTATGTTNCTTTTATTCAAACTTCAAATCCCTGAAGTCCGAAAATCTCGAAGCTCTTCGTCTCCGTAACCATCCCCTTCCCCGTTTATAAAAGGCGCGCTTTTCCCTGAACTGTATGTGAAACTTCTTTTCTTCTCTCGAATTCAAACGGAGTTTTTCAAGTTCTAATCTTGGTATGGGTTCCCTCTCTTTTCCCTCTTCGTTTCCTCAGAAAAACTGCGCTGAATCGAAACAGAACCAGAAGATTTCGAACCATATCTTTGATCTCAGGAGCTCGCTTTCGGCCGTCAAGGTTATGACGACGTGCAACGGGGACTTGAGGTCTGGTGATAAGGAGGTGGTGGTGCCTGTAGGGAAGCCTGAACCAAAGTCTGTCTTTGGGGAAGATGGTTATGTTCTTGAGGATGTGCCTCACTTGACTGATTATATCTTCTGGTCTTCCTGTGAGTTCTCTTGCGCTTTTGTTTTAAAAGAATTATTCGTGGTTTGATTTTGCCTTTTAGCCTGTTTTGGCTTGAATTCTTGATTTCTGAACCAGTTTTGACCTGAAAAATGTTTTCTTTCTTGATTTTGTGGCAATAATGATCTAGAATCTGCCAAGTCAAAAAAAAAAAACAAAGGATTGCTTTTTTTTCAGTCTGTTATATAGTGTTTAATGCATGGAACCGATTTGGGATGATGTTTTTATCAACGTTCTTGTGCTAATTCTGGTCTTGATTCTGCTAATTGATACTTTTACNTGATGAGACCTTCCCACTAATCAAAATGCACTAAATAATTGTATTCAACTTACTAAAGGCACTTCCATTTTTAATAGCCAACATTATTATCTTTGGGATGAGAATAACTCTTTTTCAAACTACAATATCTATACTTACTCTTATGAAAACCTTTCAAAATTTTATTGATGTGATTTTATATGATTTAAAGGACATACTTTCAAATTTGTTATTTTGCCTGAAAAATTCTCATAGATGGGCTGAAAACTAAATATTTTATTGTTATTGCACGACTGGATGTTGAATCTCAATATGTGCTTTGTAACAATGTCATGAAACATATTCTCACCTTTAATATATTGTTCTTTCTCAACGTGCCTCTTAAAAAATGCATACTACTTGATAATTTCTTTCATTTTGGTTATACCATGGCTCAAATTCTTCTTTTAGCTGATAATATCAATTTCTATATCAATAGAAAAATTTTTATACTTTTTTTTTCTATTACTTCTCATTATATATGGCTTGAAAGAAATAAGCATATTTTTATAAATGAGAATAGTCCCACAAAAATTTTCAGCAACAAGTGCATTTTGTAATCTGACTTAAAAAGAATGTTGAAGTTTAAAACTAACATGCCTGCCACAGTTAGAAACCTATATTTTAACTGATTTTCTCACTTTGGATACAAATGAAGAATTTTGTCCCCACTATTTATTGTGGATTATCTTAGTATTGATCTAGCTATGGATGTTATGAAAGAGAATATTCTTATTTTTATTTACTATGGTTCCTTTGTTTTAAAACAAAGTCTATCTAGCTATGTGTGTCATCGCCAATATATGCTACTTTCATTTATGGTGGTTTCTACATAAATATGATTCTATTTTTTAGTTCATTCTTTTGATTGCAATCTTTGTAGATTGATTTTTTACTTCACAACTTTTACATTTTTTATTTTTCTTATATTTTCCACTCCTAGGCTTGACTATTTGCAACATCAAAATATACTTAATTGGATTTTTTTCTCTTCGTTATTTTGATCAGCCTCTTATTGTTTACACTTTAACCTGCTTGGCCATCCAATAGGGCATCCCTCATCTTTTGGTATTTTGATGACACTTTTTCTTTTATTCTACTTTCTTTTTATCTAGTCTTCAGATTATGCTTTATACATGAATACTATACTTTTTCTTCTCATTTTTTTGGGTTAAGATGAATGAGGCTAGATGGATACTATACATGGTTGATTTTTGTACATATAAATGATTATTTTGTAGATGCTATGATGAAAATTATAATTTAGTAACCCAACTAGCTATCTGAAATCTTGGCGTATCTCTGAGTCCCTATGAATCTCTATCACATATTTAACAATTTATACTATGAATATGGTGACATCATTTGGTCCTATGAAGTGGTACTATGGAGTCTCTTGGTCATTCTGTTTTGTTGTCTATAATCCTCTCTCAATATTTTATGCATTGTTGTTGTTGTTGTTGTTGTTCAGACTATTTATTTTAGAAATATATTGCTTTCATCTCTTCTCGAGCATTGACTTTACAAATACACATGATTTGACATTTTTTAATGCACTGCAACTTGGCAGATAGTTTCAGGTCGGAGTTCACGGATCTATAATTGACCATGCTGAGCTTTGACTTGCCTGTTTTAATCTCTCATATATCATTGACTTCTTTTTTACTCATGTTTTGTATAATCTTCATGTAATTTTTTGAGTCATCAATGAAAGTTGAGTGTGACCCCTCTTCTTACCCAAAAAAAAAATCTTCTTAAAAGTAAATACTCATTTCATACATAAGTTTTTAATAATACGATATTATAAATGTAAATATCAAGCTTTAGGTGTTACCATGCTTGGTATGGAAATACACTTGAGTTGTGTAATATGCATGTAATTTGTTTTTATTTTTAATCTAAACCATTGATTTACTACTTTATATCTTTGTGCTGCTATAATTAGAAGGTCATTTGGATTTAATGAATAGAAAATTCTAGCCATTATTAGTTTTACCTCCAATTGAAATCATTCATTTATGACAATAAAAAAAAAGTGGAAATTTATTTATTTATTTTATATAAGTATTTCAAAGATGATTTTGTATGTGTTTTCTATTTAAAAGCAGTTTGTAATTTTTCCAAGTTAAAATCTCATTCTTATTTTTTATAAGATTGAATTGTTATTACCACATAAAATTCTATAAATAAGACCTCATTCTTCACATGAGGAGGTAAAAAAGAGAAAAGACCAATAATACATTCTTAGAGCCAATGACCACCAACAACTATCAGTGACCACTACCAGCGGCAATTAAGGGCGCAAACAAGCCGAACACAAGCGAGCTCAAGCTCAGCTTGTGTTCGACTCGTTCAAAAGTATCACTGTTTGTGTTCGGTTTGTTTATATTTCAAACACAAAAAGTATGTCCATGTTTGACTTGTTTGTTTAGCCAGCCAAACATTAGTTGTCCCGAAACAAAGAGTCATTTTGACAACCCCAATCACTCAACCGTAGGATGTTAAGGGTTGAACCAAGATTTAAATCTTATTGTTTATATTAAAACATCATTTAAATATAGTTTAATATATTTTTATTATATTTTTTAAATTAATAATTTTAATTGACTATAAATCTTTGTAGCCATGTAGTCAATTTANTGTATGTATATATATATATATATATATATATATATAATTGATGAGCAGTATTTCGAGCCAAAACGAGTCGAACATAAACGAACAAATATTTGTTCGTGTTCGGCTCATTTATATGTCAAGCACAAAAAAATGTTAATGTTCGGCTCTTTAACTTAACAAACGTATCAAACATGTGTTTCTTAATGAGTTGAACACGAGCTGTTAGTAAACAATGAACCGTTTTAACAACCCTAGTGCTAATTGTAGCTCTAATACTATTCTATGCCTATTATAACTCGATTATTATCATATGCATTATAACATAATTAAAATTTAAGATTGTTTGACTATAAAGTTGATGCACCATAAGTCTTTGACTATACTTTAACTGTTCAATCTAGTCTGATCCCAACTCTAATCTGTCGAAATGATTAGTTGAACTATAAATTTGTTGAAATCAGGACTTAGATGAACTTGAACTTGAATTAAAATTTAGAAATGCATCTAGATTTGTGCTTGTTGATAACAAGGTATTGATGCTACTTCAGTTATATATATTCAAAACATACTAAAAAACATATTTTTAGTTATTAACTATATTGCAATTGAATCTTTAGAAAATTATAAAAGGAAGTATCTCAAGATGCCCAATCAGAATGCTCCGCGGAATAGGAAGAAAATATATTACGAATAATATATATCTCAAGCAAATATTTTCAAAACTATTTTTCCCATACTGCCCCAAAATTTTTGATGAAATTTCCATACGGCAAATACCAATTCGAGCTTCCACTTCCGCCTAAATTGCGCACGTCTATGGTTCTCACCAAACCAACCCACGAACAAAGATTAACCACCACAATGGACTTCAAATCTCCGGACACCTGGAAGCTTCCCATCCTCCTTTCCTTCGCTCAAAGTTCCCTGTTTTCTTCTCCACCGTCGCAATCTATGGACCCCCGATTCCACGGGAGCCATGGGAGGCCCAAAGCCGCCGCTTTTATTCAAACTTCAAATCCCTGAAGTCCGAAAATCTCGAAGCTCTTCGTCTCCGTAACCATCCCCTTCCCCGTTTATAAAAGGCGCGCTTTTCCCTGAACTGTATGTGAAACTTCTTTTCTTCTCTCGAATTCAAACGGAGTTTTTCAAGTTCTAATCTTGGTATGGGTTCCCTCTCTTTTCCCTCTTCGTTTCCTCAGAAAAACTGCGCTGAATCGAAACAGAACCAGAAGATTTCGAACCATATCTTTGATCTCAGGAGCTCGCTTTCGGCCGTCAAGGTTATGACGACGTGCAACGGGGACTTGAGGTCTGGTGATAAGGAGGTGGTGGTGCCTGTAGGGAAGCCTGAACCAAAGTCTGTCTTTGGGGAAGATGGTTATGTTCTTGAGGATGTGCCTCACTTGACTGATTATATCTCTGGTCTTCCTGTGAGTTCTCTTGCGCTTTTGTTTTAAAAGAATTATTCGTGGTTTGATTTTGCCTTTTAGCCTGTTTTGGCTTGAATTCTTGATTTCTGAACCAGTTTTGACCTGAAAAATGTTTTCTTTCTTGATTTTGTGGCAATAATGATCTAGAATCTGCCAAGTCAAAAAAAAAAAACAAAGGATTGCTTTTTTTTCAGTCTGTTATATAGTGTTTAATGCATGGAACCGATTTGGGATGATGTTTTTATCAACGTTCTTGTGCTAATTCTGGTCTTGATTCTGCTAATTGATACTTTTACAGTTAAAAATTATAGTTTGGATGTTTTGGCTATATCTTTATGCTGTTATGTAGCTCATATATGTCTTTAATCCATGCAGACATATCCAAATCCTCTCCAGGATAATCCGGCATATTCAGTCGTCAAGTATGTTTGTTATATCCAACTAATTTCAATTGGAACTAATTTCCTTAATCAAAAATTCTTTTTGACACAAAAGTTATCTGCTTTTTATTCTCAGGCAGTATTTTGTTAATGAGGGTGATACAGTTGCACAAAAGGTGACATTTTCATCCTCCATTGCAGTTCTAACTCATTATCTGAGCCTTTTATTCTTTTAAATTCTCAAGTTTTGGTTCAGAAATTCCAATTTTGTAATTTCAAAGAATGTGAGTTTGCTCGCTACTTCATTATGTCCTGAAATTAAAACTTTTGTAGATTGTTGTGCACAAGAACAGTCCTAGAGGAACTCATTTTCGACGTGCGGGGCCTCGTCAACGGGTAAGTCGTCTTTCACACACGGGTTCGTGCTCTCATGCAATTTTTAAATTAATGGTGATTCTATTCTTCGTGCTCTTTAGGTTTACTTCGAGTCGGAGAAGGTGCATGCTTGTATTGTAACGTGTGGGGGTCTCTGCCCGGGACTCAACACGGTGATAAGAGAAATAGTTTGTGGCTTGTATCATATGTATGGAGTTAGCAAAATCCTTGGCATTGAGGTAAGGATACCACTGCTTATTATAAAGTCATGGAGTTTAGCATAGGAATTTACCTTAGTATTTTAGGGTTTATTTTGATGCTTATGTGAGTTGATATCAAGAAAACTATGCTCTTAATATGTCTCATTCATGTTGTTTGAGTTATTTTAACAGGCAGGTCCTATATTTTATAGGGACACTTACGTACATAGCACACAATTCTTATCTATTTACTTATCTCACGCCTAGACTTTCATTTTTAGAGTCTTACACATAGCACTCAAATATTTAATATCAAATAAAGAATAACACTATTATCATTTTTAAAAGGTGAAATATGTATTTTCATGCATAGGTTTAAAACACCAAAGCGTTATGTATATAATTATGGAAGTTTAGGTATGAGATATGTAAATACATATGAATTGTGTGCTACATATGTAAATTTCTTATGTTTACATCATTTTCTTAAGAGTTATTTTATATTAGGAAATAGGAGAAATCTAATTCAAATATAGAGAGCCAAAAATTAGAAATTTGTAAAGAAGATGAACACATAAAAACATAGAATTTCATGCAGGTTCATCTAACTAATGGCTACTTCACCCTTGCCGATTTTATTGTGGTTTGTTTGTGGAGAATTGCATCCCAATATCTTCTAACACTAGCAGAAGATAAGCCTCCACGCTAAGAAAAAAAAAATAATAAAATTGGAGCGATCGAAAATATAATAAGGATTCGTAGAACCTCTTCAATGAAATAATCCACATATATTGAATACCTTTTGACNTTTAGGTATGAGATATGTAAATACATATGAATTGTGTGCTACATATGTAAATCTATTATGTTTACATCATTTCCTTAGAGTTATTTTATATTAGGAAATAGGAGAAATCTAATTCAAATATAGAGAGCCAAAAAATTAGAAATTTGTAAAGAAGATGAACACATAAAAACATAGAATTTTACGCAGGTTCATCTAACTAATGGCTACTTCACCCTTGCCAATTTTATTGTGGTTTGTTTGTGGAGAATTGCATCCCAATATCTTCTACTACTAGCAGAAGATAAGCCTCCACGCTAAGAAAAAATAAAATAAAATAAAATTGGAGCGATCGAAAATATAATAAAGATTCCTAGAACCTCTTCAATGAAATAATCCACATATATTGAATACATTTTGGANGGTTTGTTTGTGGAGAATTGCATCCCAATATCTTCTACTACTAGCAGAAGATAAGCCTCCACGCTAAGAAAATAAAATAAAATAAAATTGGAGCGATCGAAAATATAATAAAGATTCCTAGACCACTTCAATGAAATAATCCACATATATTGAATACCTTTTGGTGTAAGTTCATGCTACTTCTTTTCTTTGTAATGCAAAAATCAAATTTCACAACTAAACATTTTAAACCTTACAGCACACAATATCATTTCATTTTATTCTTCACATTTTTTAAGAGGAATCCNTTTGACGTAAGTTCATGCTACTTCTTTTCTTTGTAGTGCAAAAATCAAATTTCACAACTAAACATTTTAAACTTTACAGCACACAGTACCATTTCATTTTATTCTTCACATTTTTTAAGAAGAATCCTACACGNTTTGGAGTAAGTTCATGCTACTTCTTTTCTTTGTAGTGCAAAAATCAAATTTCACAACTAAACATTTTAAACCTTACAACACACAATATCATTTCATTTTATTCTTCACATTTTTTAAGAAGAATCGTACACATGTAGGGAGGATACAAGGGTTTCTACGCCCGCAATACAATTACTCTGACGCCCAAAAGTGTCAATGACATTCACAAGCGGGGCGGCACCATCCTAGGCACATCTCGAGGCGGTCATAGCACTTCGAAAATAGTTGATAACATTGAAGACCGTGGGATCAATCAGGTGTGGCGCACAACATCGTGTCACTATTCTATTCCATATTTTCTGAGGAACACGTATATAATCTTTATGTTCGCTCTTAATCATGAATTCAATGGTTTTGCTTATTTTTATAGGTGTATATTATTGGTGGAGATGGTACTCAGAAAGGAGCCTCTGTTATATTTGAGGTAATGATAGATGATATATCTTTGGAGGATTTACATACATACCTCTCAATTCTAATGTATTTACACATACAACACCTAAATTTCAAGAGTAAAGATGCAATAATAAGGCCAACTAAAGCTTGAACTGTACCATTTTGTAGGAAATCAGAAGGCGAGGTCTCAAAGTTTCTGTTGTTGGCATTCCGAAGACGATTGATAATGACATTGCGGTATGTTTTTCGCACGCCTTTTCTGTCGGTAATTGGTTAATTTGATTATCTTATGTTTGCTAATTTTACTTACTGAATCAGGTGATTGATAAATCATTTGGTTTTGATACTGCTGTTGAAGAAGCTCAACGAGCTATCAATGCAGCACATGTGGAAGCCCAGAGCATTGAGAATGGTATAGGTGTTGTGAAGCTGATGGGTCGCTACAGCGGTTAGTTCCTATCTCTGATCATATAGTTTTTTGGGAAATTTACATACATGATACATACCACACAGTTCTTATTTATTAACATATCTGACATCAAAACTTTTACCTTTTACAGTTATACTACCTAACTCTTTCATATCACATCGAAAATACCATCTTTTTAACTTTTAAGAAGTTAAATACACCTTTTCTTGCATAAGTAAATCTGGCATGCATGTAAAAATTGATGTTTGGAGTTTAGATATGTAAATATATAGGAAATGAGGGGTGTGTTTGCAAATCTTTCTAATTTTTTTAATATATGAACTTGTAAGTTTGATGAGGACAGTCTAATGTCATAGGTTCAATGAGCTATGAGTTTTCGCTTGTTGATTGGTTAATTGGATTATTCTATACTTAACTGATTTCTGTAACTAAATTTTACCCTTCTTTGTTGCATGTAATTACTGCTGCGTCATTTTTCTGAAACGTGAAAATATTTAACAATGCTCTTGGAGTTGCAAAGCCTGATTATTTCTGCAAAAGTTTCAATCTTTATTCTAGTTTATCTGAAATTTAAACTTAAAAAATAATTTTCTGTTGTAGGTTTCATCGCCATGCATGCAACTCTTGCGAGCCGAGATGTGGTATGCTGCACTTCTTTGTCTTTCTGTTTCTCCTCCAACATTCCTTTTAAGCTCTTTAAATTTTTCATTATAACACCTACTAAAAGCATTATTTATTTATTTTTACATTACTCATTTTTTTCTGCATGTTCTCCTCCTCCAGGACTGCTGCTTGATTCCTGAATCGCCATTTTATCTGGAAGGAAAAGGAGGGCTTTTGGACTTCGTTGAGAATAGGCTGACGGAGAACGGGCATATGGTTGTTGTTGTGGCAGAGGGAGCAGGGCAAGGACTTATTGCAGAGAGCATGCGGTCTGTGGAACACCAAGATGCTTCAGGAAATAAATTACTCCTTGATGTTGGTTTGTGGTTGTCTCAGAAAATCAAGGTAAGTTTTTACAAATTTTATGTTACAAAATTAACCCTATGAGTGATAAAAGATGTAAAGATAGTAACACATGAATTTACATGGAAAACCCAAGATGGGCAGCCATGGCAAGAGGAGAAGAAGATCCCCTGCTTTTAGGGGGTGTGTGGTAGCATAATTTTACTAGGATTTAGTCATAGATTTAACTTAACTCCACTCTAATGCCTCACCCATCATCTTAGACCCCTCATAAAATCTTACCACACATTTGATTTTAGGGCATATTTACATACATAGCAAGCAATTCTTATGTATTTACATATCCATCACCTACACCTTTTCATGCATAAGTTTATGATACCAAGATGTTATTATAAATATCAAACTTTACGTGTTAGATATGTAAATATATTATAGTTATGTGGTTTGTATGCAAATTTCCTTTGATTCTATCACATACGTTCTAATCCGGACTTATCGATCTGATTCTAACAACTTAAAATAATTGGTTGTATCATGACAAATTCTTTCAATAGATGCCTTCAATTTTTATTTTTTACTGAGCAATTATTTTCATGTCTATAATATTATGATTTTTCTGCGCTCTGCAGGATCACTTCTCAAGCACAAACAAGAAGATGACAATAAATCTTAAATATATAGGTTAGTTGCCTAATTAAGCTTCTCTTTTGATGAATTTTGTGCGAGAAACACGATCCTGACTGTTGATTTTGCAGATCCAACCTACATGATTCGTGCGGTTCCCAGTAACGCATCTGATAACGTGTACTGCACTTTGCTGGCTCATAGCGCCATCCATGGCGCCATGGCAGGTTATACAGGTTTTACGGTCGGACCTGTTAATGGGAGGCATGCCTATATACCCTTCTATGTAAGGCTACTCATCCTCAACCGTAATCTTATAAATATTACGTGCGGGATAACATGCGTGCGTGCACAAANGTCGGACCTGTTAATGGGAGGCATGCCTATATACCCTTCTATGTAAGGCTACTCATCCTCAACCGTAATCTTTTAAATATTACGTGCGGGATAACATGCGTGCGTGCACAATTTGATTATCTGCATTGCTAGAACTGGAATTTGTTGAGATATGTAAATACTGCCATTTTTATATGCTTCAAATCTACTGTTGCAGAGAGTTACTGAAAGACAGAATAAGGTTGTAATCACAGACAGAATGTGGGCAAGACTGCTCTCTTCAACCAACCAACCAAGCTTTCTTGGTGAGAATGATGTCGCCGATGCCGATGCCGATGCCGACGCCGACGCCGATGCCGCCGCAATGAAGAAGTTGCAGACTTCATTTGAATCTCAAAGTTTGGAAGGGGAAGATTGCGGCTGCCGTTATGCGGAGAGTGCGAGTAATGATGAAGCTGTAATAGCCATTCAAAGAGGTGGTGAGAACTGAAGCTTAGAGTAATTTCTTAGGTTTTTTTATACACCCGGCCGAGTCTTCTTCTTTAATATTGGAAAACTATTAGGTGGCATATGTAAATGTAGTCATTCTTCAGTATTTCATTCACTGATTCTTAGTATTTGTGACACTGCTTGCTCAAGATTGAAGACGTTTTTGCAATTGTAGTATGATTTGTTTTGCAATTTTTTTGGATTGTTTGATGGTATTAGCTTTTATGACAATTANCTGCCGTTATGCGGAGAGTGCGAGTAATGATGAAGCTGTAATAGCCATTCAAAGAGGTGGTGAGAACTGAAGTTTAGAGTAATTTCTTGGGTTTTTTATATACCCGGCCGAGTCTTCTTCTTTAATATTAGAAAACTATTAGGTGGCATATGTAAATGTAGTCATTCTTCAGTATTTCATTCACTTATTCTTAGTATTTGTGACACTGCTTGCTCAAGATTGAAGACGTTTTTGCAATTGTAGTATGATTTGTTTTGCAATTTTTTGGATTGTTTGATGATATTAGCTTTTATGATAATTATTATTGTTAATATATGTTGTATTTTTAATGCTTGTTAGCATATTGTTATCGTTTGATAAGAGTGTTGGATCTTGATCCAGCGTTAGTGGAAGTTGTGGAGAATTTTAGGGTAAAAAAAATGCAAGAATCAACACAAATCATAAAGAAAACACAGATTTAATGAGGTTCGACAAAGATGTCTACGTTTTCGGGAGCAGAGCGGTTAATTTTCTTCATTTAAAAAAAGAGAGTACGAGATAACCTTAGAGTTACAATAAACTATATATATANTATATATATATATATATATATATATATATATATATATATATATATATATATATATATATATATATATATATATATATATATATATATATATATATATATATATAGCTCTCACATATAATATGTAATTACAAAGTCACATAAAATAATGAAACTTCTCTCGATTGGACAGATGTTTCCGCTCTGCTCCAACATCTAACAAATTTTTATTTAGATTTTGATTTTGTAATGTTTGAAATACATGATTAAAAATGTTCAGTTTTGTTAACANATATATATATATATATATAGTTTTGACATATAATATATAATTACAAAGTCACATAAAATAACGAAACTTCTCCAGATTGGACAGATATTTCCGCTCCGCTCCAACAGCTAACAAATTTTTATTTAGATTTTGGTTTTGTAATGTTTGAAATACATGATTAAAAATGTTCAGTTTGTTAACATTATTAGAATTAGTATTATGTATGTTACTGGTAATTTTTAAAATTATTTGGTTGTCAATTAAATATATTACTTTTTATGGTATATTTTGATTGTTAGATAAGATACTTATGAATTCAACTAGTTGAGAAATTCAATTTTTTTGAAATTAAATACATGGACTGATAATATTAAGAGTGCTTGATGACTTGATTGATAAAATGATTTAACAGACACTTATATATATATATATATATATAATTTTTATTTAAATTTTGATATTGTAATGTATGTACATATAGGGCTGTCAAAAAAGCTTATTGTTCGTGCATAGCTCATGTTCGGCTCGTTAAGTAGCTCGTGTTTAGCTCATTCGTTAAGTAAACGAGCTGAACACAAACACGTTTTTAAAGCTCGAATTATAAACTAACTGAGCACGAACAACTCATTGTTCACTTGTGTTCGGCTAGCTTTAGCTCGAAATAAAAAAAAAATATAATTATATATAATAATATATTATATATATTATTTATATAATAATATATTATATATATTTATGTCTAAGTTTAAAACATAATTGCTCGTGTGGTAATGTGGTTATGCGTTTTTTTCATACATTTGGTCCAGGTTCGAATTCAACACTCTATATCTTTTTTTTTTTTAAATTTAATTTTAAGGAGCCAATTTCAAGCTAAACACGAGTCGAACACGAACACAAATATTTAAATCGAACCGAACACGAACATATTGTTTACGAGCCAGCTTCAAACACGAACCGAATTCGAACACGAACAATTTCGAACAAGCCAAACACGAGCTAA
>JXCR01128410.1:0-21951 GCA_002079205.1 Phalaenopsis hybrid cultivar | reverse complement strand
AAAAAACCTCAATTAATTAAATAGAATAATGAGCGTCAATTATTGATAAGTTGAAGTCCTAAAATATTTATTTTTTGATGATGGAAACCATCTTTCTTCATTTATATATGGGAAATATATTTTTAATAATATATGATTTATTTTAACTCAATAAATTCATGGGGGCATTTTTTTTAATATTTTTATACAAAAAAAAATTATATCCCTTATGAGTTTATCTTAAATACTCGGTGTGTAGCATTTTATTCAATATTTAAGTTAATAAATTATTTTTACTATGGATAATACTTTAATACAACAATTTAATATCATTTATGAAAAAAATGAATTCATGATAAGGGAAACTCTGACTATAACTCAAACAATACTAATGTTAGATTAGTATCATGAATATGATTGTATTGAGCAAATCTTTGACTGCAAACCTAAAATTACATTCACATCAACAACATGGACAGTTATGTAATCAGAGAACTTTTTACCTCAACATTTTGTTGATGCAACATTTTTATAAGAAGTATGCCAAGATAACGAGGCAATCATATCAATGGCTCCTAAACTTGTTCACATTAATGTGTTGGACACAACTACAATAAAGTAAGTTTATCAATTTTCTGATGTATCCTTATCAACTTTGTTGATAACTATTTTTTTCTAAATATTCTTATATGTATATAAGAAATTTAATAAGAAGAATTTAAATGAATATCAACTTTATTTACAATCATTAGTTAAACTTCACATGCAATTCTTATCACCTAGATAGAATTCTAGTCATAACATCAAAAGAGTAATATTGATTTATATATAAGCTACTTTTACTTTTGACTTCAAAACACATTGAAAGTGTTGCATTCCAATTGTAAGAACATCCATTGTATGGGATTCAATTCAACTTCTTTCATTACATATTAAAGTCATCAAACGATATTCTCACAAACAATTTAGAATAACTTAGCAATGTTTAGTGAATTTCTCATAGCCTCTCTTACCACATGTTAAGTTCATGGGGTCCAAGCCTAATTATTTATAAATATTCATAACCATGTAGCTTAAATAGTTCATTGAAGACATGTAATTAAGGAAAATTTTAAGATATTTAATGTTGGATAATATCTTCATTAGAAAAATCCTACAATGACAAATGTTTGACCAAATCACAACTCAAAATTATAAGCACGTTAATAAGGAAAAGTGGAAAGGGCAGTTTATGATGAAAATCATATTCATGAAAAGATCTACATAAAAGCAACAGATAATATATTCGTAACTCTTAAAAAAAATCTCTCAAATGACCTAGACTTCAGAAGCTCTAAAATTTTTACTCGTTTAAAAGCATTAGATCACAAAAGTCTAATAAGGTTAAAATTATCATACGAACTAAGATCTAAAGGCACGTGATTTTTATCTTATAAGAAATTAGTAAACTATAAGCTTAATGGGATATATAATTTCTTTTCATTCAAAAATCTTAATAGAAATTAACCCAAGAAGTTTGAAAGGCCAAAATCTTAAAAAGTACATAATCAACGTTAATTAAAAGACAACATAGATACATAAAGATTTAGAAGCTTGTTGATAATTGATGTTAAACAAGATCAATTTTAAAGTCTATCTATAAAATTATATTGTTATAACTCAAAGGGAAATGTAAAGACTGATCAACTCCATCATTTGAAGGATCAAAACCATTTCATTTAGGTTGGAAGTAGTAGCTTTTGCTACCAAGTTGAAGGATTTATTCCAACAATGCCGAATTATATTAACACCAAATCCATAGGTTTCTTATAGTTTCAAGAAAATCTCAAGGCTTTGTTCTTCTCTTTAGGGAAAATCATTAAAAAAATAATCACTATTGTATGAAACAACGGCACACAAGTTGTCACTATCATCCAATAAACATTCAAAACTTGTTTAAAAGAGCTCAAAAGGTATCCTACAAGCTTAAACAATAGAATATAATCCCCTTTGAAATTTATTATTATTTGATAAAAGGTTCAAGTTTTGAGAAAATGTATACATCCATTCCAACAAGTCAAAACTTTCTAACAAGAAAGAGTTTATAAAAACCATATATTATTGGGAAGGTAGAACTTTCTAAGAAGTGTCTACAAATCAATAGTGATGGATAANCCCTTTGAAATTTATTATTATTTGATAAAAGGTTCAAGTTTTGAGAAAATGTATACATCCATTCCAACAAGTTAAAACTTTCTAACAAGAAAGAGTTTATCAAAACCATAAATTATTGGGAAGGTAGAACTTTCTAAGAAGTGTCTACAAATCAGTAGTGATGGATAGTAATATAGCATTGACAAATCAAAGAGTTCATCTTTTAACCACAACAAAAACTTCAAAAAACTCAGTAGTTGACCTTTCATTATATTTTTCTATGGCAATAGATTAACATGAGAATTGATGACAACAATCATTGAAGAGCTTTTCAAAAGAAAAATACTTAAAAAAAAAACAAAAATTGAGAAGGAAATATACCTTAATTGGAGTAATCGGAAGAAAAAAAACTCATTTTGATAAATGTACAAGTCAAACAAAACTTTTAAAAACTAAACTAAGTATAATGATAAATTTTACAAAATTACAGTTTTTAAATTTTCAAGATGACTAAATTTAGATTTGAAATAAGTTCATGCAGACATCATAACATATAAACAACATACTTAAAATTTTCATAATTTTTTTATCACTAATTCAATCATAAAAATTCAACTCATTTGAGAACATAATGTCAACATCTGGAAAACTACGAATGTTAAACAATATATCGGAAGAAATCATTGGAAAAGCTTACCTAAGTTAGAAATATTGAGAGGAAATTAGATTTAATTATGTTTAACTAAATTGACTGACTAGGCTCAATGAGTGCTTAATTATTCAAATAATAATAATACTAAGTATGATTTTAATTGGTTTTTATAAGAGTTGTAAATGAATCGCTGCACAGCATGAAGAACTTGAGCTTGGCTTGATTAACATTACTCGTTCAATAAGTTCAAATTAGTAAATGAATAAGTTAAAAAAAAAATTGTAGATTAAATGAAGCAAATATAAAAATGATTTAACTCATTTATATATGTTCACNAGCATGAAGAACTTGAGCTTGGCTTGATTAACATTACTCGTTCAATAAGTTCAAATTAGTAAATGAATAAGTAAAAAAAAAAAAAATTGTAGATTACATGAAGCAAATATAAAAATGATTTAACTCATTTATATATGTTCAGGAACAAAATTATTTGTTATTCAAAGAATAACTTATTAAATAACTATAGTTATATGATATATTATTTAAATAAAATTTCATCAGCTATAATTTATTTAATTATATATCTAATATTAATATATTATAATTTAAATTCAATATAAATATATTAATCTAATACAATTCTCTCTTGTTAATTTACTTTAATGAACGAATTTGTTATCACTTATTTATTTTACTTGATTGGAAGATAAATTACTTCCAACTTATATATTATCTTATTTAATGAGTTTTAAGAAAATAAATACTAATTCAAATTTTATTTGATTGCTTTTTGTTTAGTTTTATAAAAATATTTGTTAATAAGATTATATAAAAAGGTCTCAAGTACTCATTCAAATTTTTAGATTGTTTATTAATTCATTGAACCAAATACAATTCAATTATAATTATTAAAAAAATTAAATAAGCCAAATATGAACATACATGTGAAAGTTCGGCTGAGCTCAAGTCAAACATGAATAAATTATAATACGACCAAACCAAATTCAATCTACGTATACTCTTCTAGACTTGGTTTCATTACAAACTACTTTTAATTACTCAATGGTAGAAACAATTACTGATTAGTTTACTCAATTTTGAAGCATTTAAGGACCAAGGCTTTAATTTAGAACTTGTGAGAGTCATCGAGTTATTCAGTCCCATTTGCTTCTTCTTCTATTATGTATATANGGCAGATGTGGGATGTTATTGGTTGCGGTTGGCAGACGTAGAATGTCCGTAGTTGGTAAATGCTAGTTAATGATTAATTAGAAACACCAGAAGTTGTGTGGCAATCAACTCAATCATTCTCTTGTAATTAGACAAGAATGTCCAACTAAGAAAATAATAGTCGGATGTCAATCATGGATGTGTGTCGAATGATGACCAATGAATGACAACAAAAGTCTGATAAAAGCAGATATCAACATTGGTAGATGAATGATATTGAATGATGGCAGTGAAAAACATGACATTACATAATGAATGTTTTTGGCGGTGGTGAAAATGAACATCAATGTTGGTTGACGACCGATGTTGAGGGCTAGAAATAACAAGCAACATTATTGGTTGATGGTGGACAGAGCTCTACATCATCCAGGTCTAAGAATTCACTTAACCAAAATTTATTCATTGGATGTGTAAAAACAATATTTAGAATAAAATGAGGGCAATTCTATTTTAGAACACTAAATTAACGATGAATATCAATCATAGAACATATATCAATTGATAAACCATCCTAATAAAAATTACATATTTTACACTCCATTAACTACAAAACATAAAATTAGAAAATATTACATCAAATTAGGTAACTATATATATTTTTTTAATAAAGACCTGCACAAGATGTGGTTTTCTTACTATTGTTTAGTTTATCCATCTATTAGATGACATTTTTGCAAAAGAGATAATTGCTCCAAAAAAACTCTCTCTATCCATTCATGATATGGGTTTATAAAGAACATATAATGTTTTATAAATAAACCCCTAGGCTTGCTTCTACATTTCTTTTTTATCAATAGAACCCTAAATTAATTACAAATCCAACAATTACCATGATGCCGTCACACTTTTTTCCTATATGAACAAGTGTTTAAGCGCTCTGTTCGATAAAACAATCACCCTCCAGTATCCTTAGTACCTGCATGATAAAATTACGTAAATATGTTTTAAATTTTCCTTTCACATGTTCTATCATGCAATTTGTAGCTTACTTCCTAAAATCTGCACAGTACTTGCCTGAGACATAAGTGGCCTAGCTTCGGGATTTATATTGATGCATAGAGATGCAGCACGCAGCATACAGATTGCCTCTTTCTCATTGTAATTGTTTCTAAGATTTGGATCCAGTAGAACTTTAATGGCACATTCGTCCAATAATGGCCGAATCTGACCTCAAAAATAAGATAAAAAAACGAAAGTTATTTTCTTAATTTTGTAGAAATGATCTGAACAAGTCAAGTTTGTTCTGCAGAGAAAAGCTAAGATTTAATAGTAGGGTATCACTGCTACATTATAGTTTTGTACTTTTTATATAAAAATAAACAAAAGAAAAATTTAGATACACACACCACTCAATTCTTATGTATTTACATATTTAACACTTTAATTATTACATATAAGTCAATTTACTNGAAAGGTTGCCCCGTGGGGGTTGAAGAGAAGTGTTTATGGGTTCTTTGACCTATTTTATTTCACTGAACTTGGGGGTTACAAGAGAGTGGGAGATGAGAGTTCTCCCTACATGTGAGATTGTGAGAGCAGAGTCCAAGAGAGAGTGAGAGAGCCCTTTTACACGTTGCATGTTCTCCTATTTACAGAAAAATGAAAGAGGAAAAATGATATAACAAAAGTGCCATTGCTTTAAAAAGGCTAGTATAGGGTATTCTTGTCTTTTTCTCACTCAGATATATCATTTTGGAGCGTTCTTGTGTGCAGGGTTCATCGACATCAGGTGGCTGGTCGGTTCGATGCTGGTGGCCGACCCAAGTAGGCCAACTGGTTGGTTATGGGTGGCTGCCCATGGGGTGGTCGACTTGTTGAGGGGTGGTTGGCCAGGTGAATGTGGGTGGCCGACCGGCTAGCCCAAAAGTGGTGTTCTTCTTGTGTGACTTCAACAACAACTTATTTTGGCCTGGCAACAACTCAACATNCATGGGGTGGTCGACTTGTTGAGGGGTGGTTGGCCAGGTGAATGTGGGTGGCCGACCGGCTAGCCCAAAAGTAGTGTTTCTTCTTGTGTGACTTCAACAACAACTTATTTTGGCCTGGCAACGACTCAACATTTTTCTATTATACATAAAACCCCCGAGCTTTTACTTCTTAGAAACGTAGCTGCAATAAAAATGAAAGACTCAAAATATAAAAATATGGCTTCAGTGAATGACTAATCATACTCCCTTTTTTGTAGTTTTTTCCATTATTTTTTGGTTGATTTTTGGCGTGTGGATCGCCGACCCATTCTTTGAGAAGATCGTTAGTTGGCTTTTATATTTTTAGTTGTGTTATTTGCCCAACTCAAGTCTTACTCCTCACTTGTCTTGTTTACTCGGTTTGTTGTCGCCTAGATTGAGCTGCACCTTTCACTAGGTCTGAGGTGGTTCTTCTCGTTGTCTTCGCGGGGGTAACCATTGAGACTCGCTATTGTGGTGATTTGTNTGTCTTGTTTACTCGGTTTGTTGTCGCCTAGATTGAGCTGCACCTTTCACTAGGTCTGAGGTGGTTCTTCTCATTGTCTTCGCGGGGGTAACCATTGAGACTCGCTATTGTGGTGATTTGCATTGTGCCCTTCGTGGAGCGTGTCACTACTGGGCAGGGAACCATCTCCATAGCTTGTTCCAAGTTGAGTTTGGAGATGGGTTCTTGCATGCTTAGAGTATGAGGGAGATTTTTTTTTGTTTCTTCTTCTCTTCTTTTTTATTTTTGCTTTTTGTTTTTTGCCTCTCTGTTCTTTTGTATATAGGTTTAGGATTTTCTCCTTCTCGACGTGTTTCTCTTCTTGTTGGTGAATATCATCCATTTTCACTGCACCAATGTTGAAGCCATATTTGTCCTGTAGACCATGCCCAAGGCATAGATATTGAGATCTGAANTCTCCATAGCTTGTTCCAAGTTGAGTTTGGAGATGGGTTCTTGCATGCTTAGAGTATGAGGGAGATTTTTTTGGTTTCTTCTTCTCTTCTTTTTTACTTTTGGTTTTTGTTTTTTGCCTCTCTGTTCTTTTGTATATATGTTTAGGATTTTCTCCTTCTCGATGCGCTTCTCTTCTTGTTGGTGAATATCATCCACTTTCACTGCACCAATGTTGAAGCCATATTTGTCCTATAGACCATGCACAAGGCATAGATATTGAGATCTGAGGGAAAGAAAAATAAAGAGAAAGAAAGGTTCTCCCCATGAGGGGTGAAGAGGGGTATTTCACAGTTCTTTGGCCCCTTTTATTTCATTGAATTTGGGGTTACAAGAGTTGAGAAGGGAAGAGTTCTCCCTACATGTAGGGTTGAGAGAGGAGAGCCAAGAGAGACTGAGAGAGCCTTTCTACACATTACAGATTCCCCTATTTATAGAACGATAAAAGAGGGAAAATGATATTACAAAAATGCCTTTGCTTTTAAAAAGAGCAGTGCGGTGTGTTTTAGTCTTTTCCTTGCTCGGATCTATCATTCTAGAGCATTCCCTTTAGTTGGGTTCTTCAGCGTCGGGTGGCCAGCCAAGGGTGGCTGGCTTCCTGGATGCTGGTGGCTGGCTCAAGGAGGCCATCCAATCCGATGTTTGTGGCCGACCTAAGGATGCTGGACGATTGGTTATGGGTGGCCGACCATGGGGTGGTTGACCGATTAGTGGAAGAGGTGGCCAACCTAGTTTAGGGGTGCCTAGCCAGTTGACTAGGGAGTGGCCGACCCGACAAGCGTTTCTGCTTGTGCAACTCCGACGATGACTTATTTTGTCTTGTCGAGGACTTGTCATTTTTTTTCCTATACAACCTTAATTTTCCACGCTTATTGTTTGAGGAGTGGCTGAAATAAATAGCAGGGTTAGGATTTCGTTAAATCTGAAAAGAGAAAATACCTTCGGAATTATGTGATTATGGTTGTGACTTTGGCTTGAAGAACGTTAATAGCTGGAGAATCGAATATCAAAATTTTAGAGTGGATAATTACCCACCTCGAGCTATATATGAATCTGTTTTGATAAGTGATGATTTCATTTAAACTACACATCATAGAGAATTATAGACTACGGGTCAATGATTTTNTGGCTTGAAGAACGTTAATAGCTGGAGAATCGAATATCAAAATTTTAGAGTGGATAATTACCCACCTCGAGCCATATATGAATCTATTTTGATAAGTGAAGATTCCATTTAAACTACACATCATAGAGAAATATAGACTACGGGTCAATGATTTTTAATAAATATTATAGTATCCCACAATGGGCACTAATACATCATCTATCTATCTATATATATATATATCTGTGTTTTTTCACATATAATAAGTTATACTAAGAAAACAAAAGTAAAAGAAAATGGGAAGGATGCCTTAAATTTTTTGTTAAACACCTTCAAATTTCCATCTCAAAACACAATTATGATAGCCATGCCATAAAATCTTAAGCAATTGATGTGGCAAGCTTTCAATTTCTTTATCATGTCATGTCACTTATACCCACTCTCTTACCCATTTATCCTATTACCGCTTAGGTGTATTTGTTTTGGTTTGCATCCTCTATCAGTCCCATAAGGGTTTGTTTGGTTGTCAAATATATCCTCAATAGAGTGTTAATTCAAACTATGATAAAAGAACAAGGAAAAAAGGTATCTTTCTTCGGAATGAGGAGAATTTTAAAATTCTTTTCACCNTCTTACCCATTTATCCTATTACCGCTTAGGTGTATTTGTTTTGGTTTGCATCCTCTATCAGTCCCATAAGGGCTTGTTTGGTTGTCAAATATATCCTCAATAGAGTGTTCATTCAAACTATGATAAGAGAACAAGGAAAAAACATATCTTTCTTCGGAATGAGGAGAATTTTAAAACTCTTTTCACATCTAACCACCTCCAACTTTATTTTGAACAGTTAAACAAGGATTAAAAAAGAGATAGCACCCTTTTTATGCAGTATAGAAGTTGCACCGGAGCCAACCAAGACATACTAAATATGACATTTTTACCTTTACACTACAATCAAGAAGGCTTTTCCTAACTTTCAAACATTTTGGAGCCCCTATAATGCCATCCTAATACTATTTTAAAATGTTCCAAGCTCTATGACCATATATTGATAAAATCTTTTGAATCTATAAAGTTCAGCATCTCTACATAAACAAGATTACGATGCAGAAAAAATATTTAAGCTTATGGACCTAGTGATTAAAATAGCCTAAAATAGCATGTCATATATAATACACATCATACTAATTCAGTGGAGACCTAGACCACATGAAAAATGTGAGACTCAATAAGTTGCATGTATATAAGAGTGAAGTTCCATTGTTTGGAATGACAATTGTTAGANGCACCCTTTTTATGCAGTATAGAAGTTGCACCGGAGCCAACCAAGACATACTAAATATGACATTTTTACCTTAACACTACTACAATCAAGAGGGCTTTTCCTAACTTTCAAACATTTTGGAACCCCTATAATGCCATCCTAATACTACTTTAAAATGTTCCAAGCTCTATGACCATATATTGATAAAATCTTTTGAAGATTTTTAATCAAAGAGTTCATCTATAAAGTTCAGCATCTCTACATAAACAAGATTACGATGCAGAAAAAATGTTTTAGCTTATGGACCTAGTGATTAAAATAGCCTAAAATAGCATGTCATATATAATACACATCATACTAATTCAGTGGAGGCCTAGACCACATGAAAAATGTGAGACTCAATACGTTGCATGTATATAAGAGTGAAGTTCCATTGTTTGGAAAGACAATTGTTAGACATCAATGACTGTCAAAGAGACAAATGTCAATGGCTAAAGAGAGTTGAATGTTGATGGCTGACAATCATTGGTGGCTAATACAATTGAATGTTAGTGGCTGATGGATATCAATCATTTATAGGTGTCAAAAAATGGGAGATAAAAAATGTCACAAAGCAAGCAATCATCAATGGTCAATGTGGTCATTCTCCTGATTAAGAAAGAGACAAGTCAATCACACGGCAGATGTGGGATGTTATTGGTTGCGGTTGGCAGACGTAGAATGTCCGTAGTTGGTAAATGCTAGTTAATGGTTAATTAGAAACACCATAAGTTGTGTGACAATCAACTCAATCATTCTCTTGTAATTAGGCAAGAATGTCCAACTAAGAAAATAATAGTCAGATGTCAATCATGGATGTGTGTCGAATGATGACCAATGAATGACATCAAAAGTCTGATAAAAGCAGATATCAACATTGGTAGATGAATGATATTGAATGATGGCAGTGAAAAACATGACATTACATAATGAATGTTTTTGGCGGTGGTGAAAATGAACATCAATGTTGGTTGACGACCGATGTTGAGGGCTAGAAATAACAAGCAACATTATTGGTTGATGGTGGGCAGAGCTCTACATCATCCAGGTCTAAAAATTCACAACCAAAATTTATTCACTGAATGTGTACAAACAATATTTAGAATAAAATGAGGGCAATTCTAATTTAGAGCACTAAATTAACGATGAATATCAATCATAGAACATATCTCAATTGATAAACCATCCTAATAAAAATTACATATTTTACACTCCATTAACTACAAACATAAAATTAGAAAATATTACATCAAATTAGGTAACTATATATTTTTTTTTAATAAAGCCCTGCACAAGATGTAGTTTTCTTACTATTGTTTAGTTTATCCATCTATTAGATGACATTTTTGCAAAAGAGATAATTGCTCCAAAAAAACTCTCTATCCATTCATGAACCCATAGGCTTCTTCTACATTTCATTTTTATCAATAGGACCCTAAATTAGTTACAAATCTCAACAATTACCATGATGCCGTCACACTTTTTTTCCTATATGAACAAGTGTTTAAGCGCTCTGTTCGATAAAACAATCACCCTCCAGTATCCTTAGTACCTGCATGATAAAATTACGTAAATATGTTTTAGATTTTCCTTTCACATGTTCTATCATGCAATTTGTAGCTTACTTCCTAAAATCTGCAGAGTACTTGCCTGAGACATAAGTGGCCTAGCTTCGGGATTTATATTGATGCATAGAGATGCAGCACGCAGCATACAGATTGCCTCTTTCTCATTGTAATTGTTTCTAAGATTTGGATCCAGTAGAACTTTAATGGAACATTCGTCCAATAATGGCCGAATCTGACCTCAAAAATAGGATAAAAAAACGAAATTTATTTTCTTAATTTTGTAGAAATGATCTGAACAAGTGAAGCTTGTTCTGCAGAGAAAAGCTAAGATTTAATAGTAGGGTATCACTGCTACATTATAGTTTTGTCCTTTTCATATAAAAATAAACAAAAGAAAAATTTAGATACACACCACTCAATTCTTATGTATTTACATATTTAACACTTTAATTATTACATATAAGTCAATTTACCTGTGCATGAAAAGATGTATTTCACTTTTTAAATGTTAAAATAGTGGTATTTTGTTAAATTAAGGATTTGGGTGGTAGAAATGTAAAAACTAAAGTTTAGGTGTTAGATATGTAAATCCATAGGAATTGGGTGGTGTTCATGTTAACTTGACCATATTAGTACTAACCCATGCAGTGAGACGATGCTGACCCTTTGGTCTTCTAATATCCATAGCTCTTCTTCCAGTTAGGAGCTCCAGCAATACCACTCCAAACGAATATACATCAGCTTTTTCAGTGATGTGAACATTCTTAGTGTATTCTGGTGCCAAATACCTGGATATTACCAAGTTATTGAATTAGAACTATTTTAAGCTAAGGGGGGTTTACGTGCATACCATCCAACTGTTATGTCTTTACATATCTAACACATAAAATTTGATTTTTTTACTATTCTATCACCCACATCTTTCACATCACATCAAAAATATCACTATTTTAACCTTTAAAAAGTGAGTACACCTTTTCATGCATAGGTAAAGTGGCGTATATGTAAAAAATAAAGTTTGGGTGCTAGATATGTAAAGACATAGGAATTGAGTGGTATGCATGTAAATCTTTCTTTAATTTATAGGTAAAGTTATGAAGAAGTAACAGTAATGTCATTGCAGGGTTACCCAAAGGATCCAATAACTTGTGTTTCGACACCCAGCCCTCCATCAGGTTTCCATCTAGCCAGGCCAAAATCTCCAACCTAAAGAAAACAAAATGTGGGTCTTATTGCTTAAGTCGTCAACTCTTGTAGAAATGCTTTAAAACAGATGACATTTATCATGATAGAAAACAAATTACTGCCTTGAAATACCTCCTGTTAGCTTCCAAATCTAATTTTTGCTGTCACCTTTAGAAAACTTACAAAAAATTTATAAAAAAAAGGAAAAAAAAAGTAAAAAAATCTCTTTATTTCTATGTTTTTTGGGGAGTAAAACAAATCATCATCGCCTAACAGTAAACTAAAAAAAAATCCTAACAATCAAAAACAGTAAAATCAAAAGAATGTTGAAAAACTAATAAAAAATACTAGTAATTTTTGCAATGGCTTGAACAATTTCGATACAAGTTTTATGTTGCATCCACTTCCCTTCGGCCAATAGAACTCTTCCCTAGAACGACCATGTAGTTGCGTTTTATAGAAAAAACATATGATTTTGACAAATATAAGAGGTAGTGGAACTAGTTCATGAATATTTCTTGAATCCTTGGCATGCCAAACAAAACATAAGGGATAAAACTGAGGGAAGGTTGCATGTATACCATACAATGTTAATGCATTTACGTATTTAATACCTAAAGTATAATATTTACATTTATAAAACTTTAGTTTTATAAACCTATGTATCAAAAGATGTATTTCACTTTTAAGCAATTAGTAATAATATAATTTTTTATGTGATGCTAAAGATTTAAGTGTTATATATGTTGCATTTATAATTTTTTTTAATTAAGTGTAATTTTGTATTGTGGCTTTACTTGTATGCGCTTGTACTCTTCTATGAAAAAGAGACTTCGGACTTATGAGAGATGTGTGGTAAGAAGTGTTGAAGTTGTAACCCCTAGCCTTTTTTTTTCCCCAATCGTTACTAGTAGAATCTCCCTCCTTGTGGACGTAGACGAATCAATTTAACACCGAACCATGTAAATCTTTTGTGTTCGATTGTTGTTGTGTTAATTCTTTTCGTTTATGCATTATTTTTGTATAACAATTAGTATCAGAGTTTTTGGTTTTAGAATGTGGTTCGGATTCGACAACAACAAATTTGACGTGTATTACCGGCTTTTGTTGTGCCCAGTGATCTTCCATGTTTTGCCGATATATTTGGAGGCTCGGGAAGACCAGCGTCTGGCCGGCAACTTGGATGCGTAGATCTGGCGAGCAGGTAGACGTGTGGCTAGAGGTGGAGGTTTGGTGAGCTTTAGTTCGGTGGCGGCTCCGGCGGAAGACCTGGGCGGCTCAGGTGGCAAACAGACGACGACTGATGGTTCCGACGAGCTGAACGGACCGGTTGGAAGATCGCTTGGAAGTTGGAACAGAAAGGAAAGAAAGGAAATTTTTTTAAAAAAGGAAAAGCTGCTTCAGTTAAGATAATTTCACGGAATCAGGAAAAAATAAAATGAATTCTATGAATAGGGAGTTTTTTTTTTAAAGAAAAGGAAACTTTTTAAAAGCAGGACAGAAGAATTTCGGGAAAAGAGCTTTGTGTGAAACCCGGGAAAAAAAAAAGTCTTAAAAAGAAAAAATGAATTCTGGAAAATAATTTCGGTAAAAGAAAAAAAATTTGGGAAAGGGCAAAAAAGAAAATAAAATTTTTATTTTTAAAAATTTATTTCTTTTTTTAGGCGAACCTTTTCTTATTTATTTATTTTTCTAGATATTTTACGAGAGGAATTGTTTTGGAAAGTGATTTCAACAATGGAAGGAATAAAATATCACACGATGTTAAGTTCATCAATTTCCATATGACAATAGAAAGTCAATTAATCAGGTAATTACACATCCCGTCAAAATCGATGTGACAAAAGTTGAAGACGAAAGAAACATTGACATGTGGCGATGTAAGGTGATGGATGCGTTGTGTTCTTTGAATCTAAAGAAAACTCTAGATAGCGAGAAATGTCCTGAAGAGATGTCAGAAAGATTGGTTGAAGATGAACCGGAGTGATTGTTGCTTGATCCAAAATTGTTTGACTCAGGAGATCAAACATGGGATAGTGTGGAGATTTATGTTTCTGTAGAGAAATTATGGAGGATGCTGGGGAACAAATATCTCACGAAGCGTGTGGAGAACTGTCTTCATATGAAACATTAACTCTACATATTTCAAATAATACAGAGAGTTACTATTAATGAGCAATTGAATGATTTCACAAAACTGTTAGTAAATCTGTTAAATTTGGATGAGGAAGTTGAAGATGAAGATAATACACTCTTTTTTTTTTAATTTGCTCCTAAATGAGTACAAAAACTTCATGATGACACTCATTCGTGAAAATGAGATCTTAAATTATGGCGAAGTGACTAAGGCGTTGTTGAATCAAGAATTTTATTGAAGGAACAAGAAGTCCGCAAATATGGAGTCGGTTGAGGCACTTACACTCCAACTTAGCAGATATGAGAAGAAGAATTTGACAAATAAAGGTGGTAGCGACGACACTTCTTAGAAGCAAGGCAAGTCTTGTGGACGTAGTCTTGGAAAAAATTAGTGTGTTTTTTGTTTAGAGTCTGATCGTTGAAAAAAAGATTATCTGAAGCTAAAGGAGAAGAGAAATGAAATTGCATCTAAGGCGAAAGCCAATTTCATTATGGAAAGATGTGAAGAGGCAGATTCAGATGTATCATTATCTGTAGTTTCTCATAGTTTGGTTATAGACGATCCATGCTGGATTCTAGACACAAGTGCTACCAACCCATTTGTCTTCATAGAGGGTGGTTTTGTACGTACAGGGAGCTAGATAACAATGCAGTGACTATGAGCAATGATCAAGTTTTTCGTACGATTGATGTAGAGAGTATTTTAATCAGAATGTATGATGGTACTATGAGGAAGCTGACAGATATTAAACATGTTCCAAATATCAAGAATAATTTGTTGTCAATTCAGGTAGGGGTTCTGAAAATATGTCGTGGAGTAATAATTTTTATAAAAGGAGTCCGTCATCACAACCTTTACTATCATCAAAATAGTGTTATGGAGCAATGATTTCTGATGATTCTTCTGACGCCACTATGTTGTGGCATATGCGGCCAGCTCATGCTAGAGAGACTTGATTTCTATAAACATTGTATATTTAGCAAAAAGACACGAGTATTTTTTGGTACTGTANCGCTTGGGCTTTCAGTGAGAGGCCACCAATGATTTTAAAGCATGTGGAATAATCAATATATCTAGAGAAGAATCATGCAAGAAAACAACAAAATGTTTATCAATTTGTTTCACTCAACTAGAGTGATGAATGAAGATATCTCAGTTTTAATAATAAACTTGGTCACTACTTCATATTAGACTTCACAAGAGAAAGAGAGAAGAATAGAGTTAGTCTTGGCTATCTTGGGGCCATATTTGAGGAGAGAGGGAGACGTCAAAAATCTTAAAAATCCCTTGAGTTTGAGAGAGAAGGTATATNATAACATGAAGCGCAAAAGCGATGTATTGGAGATTTTTATAACATGGAAGAAGCAGATTGAGACTCAGATTGGTAAAAAGATCTAGTGTATCAGATCAGATAATGGAGACGAATACACTTCAAAAGCGTTCTTGCAAGAGTGTCAAGGAGTTGGGATGGACCACCGCTTGACTTTTCAAAATTCACCGCAACAGAATAGGGTGCCAGAGAGGATGAACCGAACTTTGGTGGAGAAAGTTTGGTGTATGCTATCCAATGCTGGGTTGAATAGAGTCTATTGGGTCCAGGCCATAGACTACGCATGTCACTTGGTGAACCGTTTACTTCTGCATCTATTAGAAAGAAGACCCCAAAAGAGATGTGGTCAAGGCATTCTGCTAGAGAATATAAGCACATGAGAGATTTTGGATGCCCAGCTTACTACAACGTGCAACATGATGAACTGAAACCACAAGCAAAGAAGGCAATCTTCATTGGCTTCAGGCATGAAGTTAAGAGCTTCAAATTGTATGATAAAAAAGAAAGGAAGGTTGCATTAGCAAGGATGTTACACTCGATGAGGTAAACTTGTTGAAAAATCGGGACGCAAAGCAGGTGGAGAGTTCTACTGGGACCACACATATGCAACAAAAGTTAAAGTTCGAAGCAACTTAATTTGTTCCACAAAGTTTGTTCACTCCGACTTAGATGTCAGATTCATTTGCAGCTCAGGAGTTATCCATTGATCGAGCTCAGAAGGAGGAAGAAGAAGATGTTGAGGATAAGACTCTTCCTCAGGAATCTATTGCTAGGAGAAGGATCAGGCGCCAAAATGCCCAAAACCAGCTTGGTTAAGGGATCGCATTGCGTTTGCACTATTAGCCACAAGCAGAAATTCCTTGTCATTACAAAGAAACGGTGAATAGCCCAAACTATGATCTTTAGAGAGTAGCAATGGATGAAGAGATGAAGTTTCTTCGAAAGAATGGTACTTGGAGGTTGGTGAATCTTCCTCCACGAAGGAAAGTCGTCAATTGTAAATGTGTGTATGTAAAAAAGGATCTCATCAAGCTGATTTATGGTACAAAGCAAGATTAGTGGCAAAATGTTTTGTGCAACGTAAAGGGATTAATTAAATGAGTTGGTCTCCCCAGTGGCCAAGCATTCCCCAATCCGCGTTCACTTAGCACTTGTAGTACTATATGGATATGAAGATTGCATTCCTACACATAGAATTGCAAGATAAGATCTTCAAGTCGCAGGTGTCTGGATATAGAGCATAAAAAACTTAGTATGCAAGATAGAAAAATCTTTGTATTGGTTAAAGCAGTCACAACGACGGTTAAATAAAAAATTTAATCAGTTCAAGAGAGAACGGGAGTACACAAGGAGTCAGTATGTTTATTGTGCATATTTCAAGAAAGTTGCCAAGAGTGAGTTCATTTATTTGCTTCTATATGTTGATTGCATCTGTTATCAGAGTAAGGTTGATGCAATACAAAATCTTCTGTCCAAACATTTCGAAATGAAGAAGTTTGGTGAAACTCGCAGATTTCTTAGCATGAAGATTCTCAAGGGCAAAACAACTGAAAAATTTTAGCTTTCACAATAAGGCTTATGTTTGGAAGGTGTTGAAGAAGTTTGGGATTGGTGACTTGAGCAAGACGGCGAGTTTATCCATTGTGTCTCACTTTCAATTAAGTTCAGATCAGTGTCATAAAGATGATCAGGAAAAGAAAGATATTAGATCAGTTCTTTATGCTAGTGCAGTGGGCAGTCAGATGTAGATCATGGTTTGTATTATACCAGATATTGCACAAGCAGTAGGTGTTGTGAGCAAGATACATACATGATCCAGGAAGAAAATATTGACAGACTGTGAAGAGTATTCTGAGATATCTGAAGGGTACAACTGATATTGGCTTGGTGTTTGAGAGACAGTCATCTATTATAGATTTGTGTGTAGGATATACTAACTCAGACTATGCGGGAGATATGGATAGACAAAGCTCTAAAACTTGTTATTTATTCACATTGGCAGGAGCTTCAGTCAATTGGAGATCGGTTCTTCAGTCTACTGTTGCTTTGTATAATATAGAGGTTAAGTACATGAGAGTCACAGAAACGGTGAAAAAAACGCATGAATACAGAGCCTAATGGATGACTTGGGAGTTGATCAGGAGTCCTGACTGTGTTCTGTGACAATCAAAGTTCGATATTCTTGACCACAAATTCAGTTCAACATACATGTACTAAGCACAATGATATGATGTACCAATTTGTTCGAAACTTGATTGATAACGACAATATTCTGTTAAAGAAGATAGATATAAAGGAGAATCCAACGGACATCATACATGATCATGAAGGTACTACTAGTTCAAAATTTTACCTACTACAAGACTTAGATGAATATCTAAGCTCAAGATTAATAGCCCAGTATGACATTTTAAATAACTACGCGAGGCTTGATTCTTTCGGGAGGGGTAGGTAACCATCTTAGTGCAGTTGAATTAGAGTTTGAAGCTCATGTAATCATCTTTCACTTATCTGAAAGTAAGATATGAGATGGACATTGTCGTATTTATGACTTTTTTTAATTAAGGGTAATTTAGTCTTTTAGTTTTATTTACCGTATGTCCTAGTCCTCATCTATGAAAAAGAGACTTAGAGCTTATGAGAGATGTGTGGTGAGAAGTGTTGAAGTTGTAACCCCTAGTCTTTTTCTTTCTCTCCATCCGGTACTAGTGAAATCTCCCTCCTTGTGGACGTAGGCAAATCAATTCAGCGTTGAACTATGTAAATCATTTATGTTTGATTATTGTTGTATGAATTTCTTCATTTTCACATTATTTTTGCATAACAATACATGTAAATATGAAAGTTTAGGTGTGAGGTATATAAATACATGAGAATTGTGTGATATTATATGCCTATGATTTGAACGCCATCATGTATCATATATCTCTCGTAAATTGGTACCATAGAAGAGGATCCCATCATCAGATGGTCGCAATGGTAACATGAAGTCATGAACTCGCTTGGGCTTTCAGTGAGAGGCCACCAATGATTTTAAAGCATGTGGAATAATCAATATATCTAGAGAAGAATCATGCAAGAAAACAACAAAATGTTTATCAATTTGTTTCACTCAACTAGAGTGATGAATGAAGATATCTCAGTTTTAATAATAAACTTGGTCACTACTTCATATTAGACTTCACAAGAGAAAGAGAGAAGAATAGAGTTAGTCTTGGCTATCTTGGGGCCATATTTGAGGAGAGAGGGAGACGTCAAAAATCTTAAAAATCCCTTGAGTTTGAGAGAGAAGGTATATTGTAGAGAGGAGAGAAAAAAGATGGAATCCAAGGTAGTCCCCCAAAGTCACCACTCATATTAAGCATTAAAAGAATAACAAGTGTGAATATAGTGTTGTCAATATGCAAAATTTTTATAATTTGGCAGAGCAAGCAATGCCAATCTTTTCAATCTAGGCTTCTGGTTCCCTTCTAGTTTATTCATCTGATTTGGTTTTTGAATATTACGATTACAAGGCCAAATCAAACTCAAATCCCTGCAAAAATACCAACAACATTATTACAACTGGGACTAAAGCAACCTTAGGGACATCAAGCAGTAGTTGCACAATAGGTAGAACAAGAAGATAAGTTAGGCAACTAAACAAATATTCTTTAGAGCTTAAAAGGATCTCATAGTAAGGTTACCAGTGCTTCAAAATCATGTGTGATTAGAATGTTGTTTGGTCTCATGTCTCGGTGGATTATGCAACCAACTCTGCACTCTTCATGAAGGTACCTCAATCCACGAGCAGCACCAAATGCAATTTTTCTTCTGGCAGCCCATTCCAATCTTCTTTGGTTCGAACCTAGAGAAAATTAATGGAGCTAAAAGCAATTCCCATTTGTCATTCTGAATGGCTTATATGAGGACTGGTGAAGCTGCGTTTCTCTTTTGCAGAATGTATATTTCTTAACTTGTATGATTAGCAGAAGAAAATTCTAAACCTGTGCTTCTCATCAATATCCCACTAACATAAAATATAGATTCTTCCTTGCATGTAAGAAGTTCTAGTAAATTATATCTTTCTTAGATTCAACTTCTGAATCAATCTTAAGCAAGATATTGGTCAAAAGGTTAACTGGAAATTAAAAATAATTCACAATTTTAACATATGAACCCCTGATATCGAATAAAATAAATGGCAAAAGATATAATTTATAACGTACTTCAACTAGTCTAAAGAAGGCATGTTCATCAATACTACTATAAAAAGCATCAAAGAGGTTGCTGAAAGAAAAACCCTAAATTTTAACATATGAACCCCTGATATCGAATAAAATAAATGGCAAAAGATATAATTTATAACGTACTTCAACTAGTCTAAAGAATGCATGTTCATCAATACTACTATAAAAAGCATCAAAGAGGTTGCTGAAAGAAAAACCCATCAATACATCTTAAATACTCACCCTAACCCATTAAGATTTTCAAAACATAGTGCTTACTGTCTAAACATGCATGAGTGAGTTTCCTTCCATACAACCTAAGGAAATCAACCTAATATTGTCAAAAAGTGTATATATTACCATATAAATGAAAATTTAGAGAACCATTGCATACATATTCATAAACCAGTAGCCTTCTTTCACACTCCTTACAGAAACCAATTAACTTCACCACATTACGATGCTGCGCACAGCTTAGAACTTCCACTTCTGAACAGAACTCAGCATCTCCTGGCGAACCAGCCAGTTTATTCTGCTTAATTGCAACCAGCTGACCATCAGCTAAAACACCTCTGTAAACAACGCCAAAGCCACCCTCAGCCAAAAAGTTATCTCTAGAAAATCCTCCTGTAGCAAGACTTAACTCAGCATAACTAAATGATGTGGGGGGCTTCCCAAATCCAGTTGTTTTGTGTTTACAAATTGAACATAAAGGAGGAGGTCCTAAAGATGCATTTTCTGACAGTTCAATAGGTTTTCTAACATGCCTGTCAAGCTTAATATCTTCTATATGCATTCCAGATTTTATGCCAAGTTTGCTGAACTTGGACACCAAGTCCTTTTGCATGTAGCAGTCCTCTTTTTTTTTCAGTGAGTGTTTTTTCTTAATCAATCTTTCATCAGTGTCATGACACAGATCCATCCATGGATAAAACCACAATGTTGTCAAAGAACTCCGGCATTTACAGCAGGATTCAGAGCTACTAAGTCGTTTCTTTGAGTCCACCTTTATCTCAGATAAAAGAAATGGGGAACTCGACTTAGAAGTTGTTCCTAATTCAGTATTAGTTAAATGTGACCATAACTCAGGGCTGCTAGATGGATTCATCGTTTGGTCTTCAGTAGTGTTTTTATATTCTGGAGTAAGTATCCTGAACACATGGGGTTCTCTCTCAGGCGACTGAAGTAAATTAAGGCGTAGAATCTTCGGTTGGGTATGCTTGAAAATTACAATGTTACAGTGAAGCTCCTTCATGCATTTCTTCTCCTCGCTCTTCAGTTGTCTGTACAGCAATGATTTTGCTGAATGAATGAATGCGAGAAACAGAAAAAGCTTATGTCAACAAGAAACTACGCTAACACAAAAGATACTAAATTGTTCTGATAGCTTAAATTCTATAGGGTCATTTGAAATCACTTCCATTTTTTATTTTTATTTTGTTTTATGTTTTGATTTGAAACAAAACATGTCTCATATGTTATAACAAATTTAGTTGTTTTAAAAAATGCTCAAAATAATTTTTAAGTTGTTTAAGTGTTTTTAAAAACAATTTAATTTGCTTCTAAAAATAAAATATAAAAACATAGAAAAAATACACTGATCAAACATGTTTTAAACTAAAGGAAAAAATAAAAACACAAATAAAAAATAAAAGTGATCCCAAACAAGCCCTAATGAAACAAACAAGTTCGGCAAAATCTGCTTAAAATTTTACTCAATATATAATGATTACTTGTCCAACACTACCCAGTTTGCTTGCACTCTCCTGGATTCAGCCGCAACTGCTCCACAAGGTGATCCCGAAATGATTTTTACTTTAATTTTCATCTACAGGAAAATGAAAGATAAAGGTATGTAAGTTACAAATTAAAGAGTAATTTAGCGACAGGTTGATGGACCAACCTTGCTTGTATCACGAAGTTGACAAATCATATGAGAACATGAGCCTGTTAAATCATATTTGAAGCTTGAAGTATTAACAGAAGTCTTTGACCTCTTGCATCCACTTGAACATTCTCTTGAAAACCTGGGAAAATTCCGAAGTATTTGAGCTGTTTGTGAAGAAAAACATGAAAAATATATTAGTTTTCCATATGAGAAACAAAATATTAACTGAAATTTTTTTATGGTTTTCCACAGAGCACAAAAATATACTTGATACGATATCAACAAATTTTCATCATCAGCACGAATCTCGAGGCAATATTTTGAGCAAG
>JXCR01128408.1:65978-110515 GCA_002079205.1 Phalaenopsis hybrid cultivar | reverse complement strand
CTCAATGTTGGTGTATACATTTGTTCTGTAGGCAATGCTTCCATAAATGATGTTCGTAGGAAAATAATATTCACATGACAAGTTTTTTGCCTCGACCATTTCTACGACGATTAATAAGTTTAATCCTAACAGACTTGAAGAGAAGATCCCCAGCACTCATTGTTGATGAATAATAGGAATAATTATCAACAAGAACTTGTTTTCTTACATGTGAACTTGCTTTTAATGTTCAAAATGGAGTTATTAACAAATATTATCATCGGCAGAAAATAATTATAGAAATGCTGAACAAAATCATTCAATTTCCTTCTCGTACCGTTTAAATCCATCTCCTTTGAGAATGTATCTATGAACATCGTGGCTGTAATGATTGATGACTGCAAAAAGGCAAATAATTCTACTAATTTGACGCATAAATAGCAACATAATTTTCTTTACAGTAAGTAGTTGTATAACATCCTTTGCAAGTCAGTTTTATAATATGAGAATTAGCCGTAAAGCTCAACATTGTATACGACAAGAAAAAACTTTAAGAAAATATATGTCCATAAGAAAAAATAATTAATGAGCATGATTGCAAATCGTATTTTTATTTCACTTATCCCAAGTGATTTATGAGATGTAGCTCAATATATTTTATCAACTATTGTCTTTTTAATTTATTGCCCTTTCTATTTCCTTGGTTTTTTTTTCAATCATATATTCCGGTTGTGCCTTTCAAATTTTCTTTTCAACCCAAAAGTATGCGCTTTCACCATGTCACCTTTACTGTGTTCTTGCCACAAAGTCTTTTTTAGTAAGAATCTTCTTACTTGTTTCCTTCTTTTTTTTACGCGCAGACGACTGTACAACGAGTTTGCTAAAACCACTTCAAAAAAACTATAGTTATCATATTTATTTCACTATTTAAAAAAAATATTAGGAGAGCCGAATAAGATATCATTTTAAAATTGTGCTTTAGTCTCATTTATTTTTTCCATCCGAACTTTTCAATGTGTGTCCGGCTAAAAATGGTTGTGATCAAAGAACATTATTTAGCACACTGTTTGTGCATTTTACGCATGATACTTTAGTCAATTCATCAGTCACATTTCTTCAAAAATATTTGTCCTTAGGTTCTTACATTCTTTCCCAACACACAGTTCATGAGTGCTGTCCGCAGTCTTCACTTTATTTGTCTTCTCATCGAAAATATAAAACNCTTTAGTCCATTCATCAGTCACATTTCTTCAAAAATATTTGTCCTTAGGTTCTTACATTCTTTCCCAACACATAGTTCATGAGTGCTGTCCGCAGTCTTCTCTTTATTTGTCTTCTCATCGAAAATATAAAAAATCCAATAAATCAATTTTTATTTTAATGTCTTGTCACCTTCAAAATCTTTTATTAAAATTTTGTAATTTCCTTAGGCAAACTCTTTTTAAAAGATATGATTGATTATGAAGAGACGAACTCAATCATACCAAAATTGATCCAATTTGAGTTAAATCAAGCTCAGATCAGAACATTAAACCACTTTTAAAAGCTTTTCGGATATATTTGGAAGGCCTAAAGAACTTTGAATAGACATGTTTATAGTCAAATCGAGTATTTTNTCATACCAAAATTGATCCAATTTGAGTTAAATCAAGCTCAGATCAGAACATTAAACCACTTTTAAAAGCTTTCCGGACATATTTGGAAGGCCTAAAGAACTTTGAATAGACATGCTTATAGTCAAATCGAGTATTTCAAATCAAACGAGCATAAGACCGCTCAATTACGGCATCGTCAAGGTACTCATATGTCAATTACCAATTGTGGGAATCTCTACGAGGCGTCTGATCAGAGTGAATCAAATTCCTCAATTAATTATAGCTGAAACTCTATAAATAGAGTCATACCCCTCTCTTGAAAAGGGGGAAGCATGAAGCATGGAGAAGACTAAAGCTTAGAGAAGGAGATGAAGTTCAGCATCACTTAACTGTTTACCGCCTCAAACCCTCAGACGCGGGCCACCCCTCATCGGCTGGCATTGGTCACTATGGGTCGCTTCTCTTTTCATACAATAAGTTCATATATGGTGTGACTTCATAGCTCGGAAGAGTGTGTAACCCTTTTCCGCTTGTGAGATAAGAGACTACACTTGTAATCTCTAGTTTATAATGGATTTCTTCAGCTTGGATAAGCCCCATGGTTTTTTCCCTTTATGGTTTTAGACTTGAAAAATCCTGGTTTATCTACTGGTTTTTTTCTTTTATTTGAGTTTGTTGCATTCTTTTGCAACTCTAAGACGCTAATATATTACTCTATCACATGAATTTTTTAGCACTCAACTGTTTGGCTTTGTCTGTGGGAAGCGAGTCCCGTTCGAAGCTATTTTCAACTCTTGGACAGCGAGCCATACTTCATTTCCTAATGATATAAACNGTTGGGATTGGGTTTTGTCCTGGTTTGGGGCAAGGATTTGAGCTCAAAATTGGCTCTCTGTGGTGAAATTGAAAGNCTTAAAAGGTCGTTCTTGCCAACAAACCATGTACGAATGTAGTGGGGTAGTCTTCTTGCATCCTATTCAGACATAAAGTCTTTCGAGACTTCTTCCAACTTGGTGGGCAACCAAGGTCATTTACGTTAACATCTCAGGCATGACTGTGGAAGGGTAACCATCCAAAATTACATTCAAACAACAAGTCTTTAAGAACCACTCCTAGATTGAGGGGGAAATCATCATCGTAATTAATGCTTCCTCAGTGCCCCTTCACCATACTAGAGTTCTTCTTCAATCAGAACAAGAAGTTGATCTCTTCAAGGCTCGATACAATGCTTACTTTTACAAGATCATGTGATACAAGGCTTGTTTTTTAAAGCTCGTGTGGAAAACACCTCCGCTAGGGTCAAAAGATTCAAAAGTAGCAACTAAGAAGTTATCAAATATTATTCTTGTATATGTATGCTAACTCCAACAGTCACACCCCCTTTCTTAGGAACGCAGTGAATTGGACTCACCCAAGCACTGTTTGAAATAAAATATATTATTCCCGCATCTAACTGTTTTAAGATCTCTTTCTTAGCAACTTCTTTCATCATAGAGCTTAATCTCCTTTGAGGATCATTTATGGTTCATGATGTTCTTCCAATAAAATTCTGTGCATACAAATCAAAGGACTGATTCCTTTAATATCAGCTAACGTCCATCCAAAAGCTTTCTTATATCTTCTTAAAGGGTCCAACAACTTTTTTTCATATGCTTCAGTTAATTCTGAGGATACAATAACTGGTAATGTAGATAAATATCCTAAAAAGACATATTTTAAATGTGTGGGAAGTGTTTCATATCTAGTTCAGGAGGTTTTACTATCGAAGTAATCAAAGTTTTATTATCATCTGCATGATCTAACAATTCAAATTTTTCCTGAACATAATCAAATTCTTCATTACTCACTTCCATAGATTCATCGTGAACTATATCCTCATTCTCATACTACAAATATTCTTCTTTAATGTTCTTTTCAAATGTATCTGTGAAATATTCATTGCTTAAATAGTCATTAATTTATATTTTGAAGCATTCTTCTTCTCTTCCTTTTGCTAGATATCTCATTAACTTTGTAATATCAAATGTGACTTCTAGATCGCCAACTCTAATCGTCAATTATCCTTTCTGCGCATCTATAAAAGCTCTTCCAGCTGCAAGAAATGGTCTTCATAAAATGATAGGAATTTATTTATCTTCCTTCATATCTAACACATTAAAATCCATAACAAAGATAAATTTATCAACCTTTACCAAAACATCTTTTATAACTCCTTTAGGATAGGTAATCAAACGATCAGCTAACCGAAGAGTTACAGTAGTAGGTGAAATTTCTCTTAAACTCAACCTTCTGAAAATCGATAGAGGCATCAAATTAATGCTAGCTCCCAAATCACATAAAGTTTTTCTAAAAATTCTTTTGCCAATAGCACAAGGAATAGTAAAACTACTAAGATCTCTAAGTTTTTCAGGAAGCCTTTTTTGAATTATTGTGCTACACTCTTTACTAAGTGCAACTATCTCATTATCTGTAAACTTCCTTTTNTAAGATCTCTAAGTTTTTCAGGAAGCCTTTTTTGAATTATTGTGCTACACTCTTTACTAAGTGCAACTATCTTATTATCTGTAAACTTCCTTTTTTTATTAAGTATATCCTTCATAAACTTCACATAGCTTGACATTTGTTCCAAGACTTCAACAAATGGAATATTTATTGTCAATTTCCTTAATATTTCAAAATATTTTGTAAATTGATTATCTTTGTTATACTACTTCAATCTTTGAGGAAATTGAGATGGTANCAAGACTTCAACAAATGGAATATTTATTGTCAATTTCCTTAATATTTCAAAATATTTTGTAAATTGATTATCCTTGTTATACTACTTCAATCTTTGAGGAAATTGAGATGGTGGTCTTTCTATAGTAATTTTCATTAGTTTAATAGGATATTCTCACTCAAAATGAAAATCTTCACTAAATTTTTCATTTTCCACCCTTTTCTTTCAACTTCAACTTCAATTTCTTTTTGAACTTTTGTTTCCAATTTTTTTCCACTTCTCAGTTGAGTAGCCTTAATTTGCTATTTATTCTGATCTNCTTCACTAAATTTTTCATTTTCCACCCTTTTCTTTCAACTTCAACTTCAATTTCTTTTTGAACTTTTGTTTCTAATTTTTTTCCACTTCTCAGTTGAGTAGCCTTAATTTGCTATTTATTCTGATCCTTAGGATTAACTTCAACATTACTAGGCAAAGTTCTTGGAGGTCTATTGCTAAATGCAGTAGCAATACATTCCAATTGATTTTCCATGTTTCTAATGGCAGCTCCTTGACTTTGTAATGTTCTCCCATTTGCAATATTAATTCTTCTACTGACAATTTATTCTCCTTACTTTGCGAATTGCTATTAAAACCTGAAGGGTAATAAGGTTTAAAGTTAGAATTCTCCTGATTGTTGGAGTTTCCCAATGGGTTAGCAACATTGTTACCCCGTTGCAGATTTACAACATTAGAGTTATTGTTAATCCAAATAAAATTTGGATGATTTTTCCAAGCAAGATTATAATAATTGAATAAGGATTATTATATTGATTGTTTATTGCATTTAAAGTCTCGTATAAAGATTGAAAATCTATCATTTGTCCCAATGAATTTTCCTCAAGCGCGAGAGGTGTCTGAGAATAATTCATTCCATATTGATCTATCTTCTTTGATATTGCAACAATTTGAGCAGCCAACATAGATATTGCTTCTGAATCATGAATACTTGCTACTCTTTTTTGAGTTACCCTTTCAGAGGGCCATTAAAAATTATTAGTAGACATCACTTCAATTAAAAAATATGCTTCATCAAATGGTTTTCACATTAATGTTCCAACAGTAGCAGCATCAATTATAAATCTAAGAGATCCAACCAATATATTATAGAAAGTTTGAATTATTAACCAATATGATAATGCATGGACTTGCTAAGGAGATCTTTAAGTCTTTCTGAAGCTTCATAAATTTATTTTCCTTCAAACTGAATAAAAGATGTAATATCATTTTTAAGCTTAGCAGTTTTTTATGGTGGAAAATATTTAAATACAATTTTTTTGTGATAAGCCTCCTCAAGTTCTGATAGATTCAGGTGCTAACGAGTTTAACCACATTTTAGTTTTTTCCCTTAATGAAGAAGAAAAAAGTGTAAGTATGACGACATAATTCAACACTCCCATCATATTTAAATGTAGCACACAATTCTAAAAAAATAGAACGGTATAAGTTAGGATCATCAGTCGGAGTTCTCTCAAACTGATTATTTTGTACATTTGGATAATAACAGGTTTAAGCTCAAATGAATTGACGCTACTACACAGTTTTGTATACTTGAATGAATTTCATGTGTTGTAGGATTAACATAATCTCTTAAAGGTTTCTGATTATGTTCATTTTCAATTCCAGAATTATTTAAGCTTGTAGCCATTTTGTTCAAAATTTCAAACTCTTTTTGCTGTTTTCGAATTTATTCTAATTGTTCTTTCTAACTCTGAATCATAAGGTATTAAAATGTACCAATCTTAAACTACACATACAAAAACACAATAAGAAATAAAAATAAACAAACACATTAAAATATAAAATTTTTTAATTAAACTACAATAAATTTTTTAGTTCAAATAGATTGTTCTAAATTATAAAGTAATTTACTGTTACTCCCCAACAATGATGCCAAAAACTTGATGCGGCGGTTTTGTAGTGCGTTGTTGTTTATCTCACTTTTGGTTGAGGTTTAGTTTTTCCTCTTTAGTAGCCTACGGTCTAGTCATAGGACTTTCCTATTGACTATTCCTAGAAAACTAGACAAGGAGCCCTCACCATTAGAAATTCTAAATGCTTCTCTACTCAACTTGAAGTTGCACATATTGGTCCTAACCTCTAGCACTTAATAGGTGGGGTCATTATAGGGGAACTCAAGTTGAGTCACCCTTAGGACTGCTGGACCTTAGGATTAACCCTGGGTGTTGGTCTGGGCTAAGGCACTCACTTGCAATCACTTACACTCACAATCACTCACTACCCTAAACCCAAAACTTCTAGGCTTTGGCCACTTGATACTTTTAGGAGACTCATGTAGGTGGTCTCCTAAACTGATTAGCCCTAGGCTAGGATTTAGCTGAGACCACTACATAAAGGACCCAAAATGGGGTTTCCATTGTTTCATGGCTTATTGATGGTGGTTGAAACTCTAACTCTACCAAGATACCCAATCTATCATTTTGCCCCTAAATTCCCCCAAATTACCTAGATACCCTTTGGACCCCAAATTTGGCTAAAATTCCCAAATCTACCCAAAATACCCAAATTGGTTCTAAAATTTTTTCAAACACCTTGAAAACACCCAAACTACCCAAAATCACCAAAATTGGACAAATTACCAAAATACCCCTCCCCAGCCCAAAATTCCAAAAATTCCAAAAAAAATCCCAAAAAACTCCAAAAACTCCAAAATGATCCCAATTTCATTTTCCTCAACTACCACATGACCCAATTTAGGCAATTTAATCATCTTTGATCAAAGTCCCCAAATTGCCCTTTAAAGGCCCATATTTTCCCCAAATAACTCCAAATGACTATCAAATTGGTCTCAATTTACCCCAATTTCAATTCTAAACTTAAATTCACCGTTGATGTGATCAATATAGACCAATATAACCTTATCGAAACTAAACCCAATTGCATTAAATTGCTTTGACAGATTCCCTTGGATGCCCTGAGCACCTAGCCACCTCACCCTGCCATGTCGGCTGACCTAGTTACCGGAGAAGCTCAAAATTGAGAGCCATCCCCATGGAACTTCACCCAAAGCAAACCTAGAGGCCAGCTCAGCCAAATTAAATTGTGNGAAAGTCCTATGGCTAGACCTAGGCTACTAAAGAAGTTTCTAGACCTCAACCAAAAGTGAGGTCAACACTTTGCGAATTGCTATTAAAACCTGAAGGGTAATAAGGTTTAAAGTTAGAATTCTCCTGATTGTTGGAGTTTCCCAATGGGTTAGCAACATTGTTATCCCGTTGTAGATTTACAACATTAGAGTTATTGTTAATCCAAATAAAATTTGGATGATTTTTTCAAGCAAGATTATAATAATTGAATAAGGATTATTAGATCGATTGTTTATTGCATTTAAAGTCTCGTATAAAGATTGAAAATCTATCATTTGTCCAAATGAATTTTCCTCAAGTGCGAGAGGTGTCTGAGAATAATTCATTCCATATTGATCTATCTTATTTGATATTGCAACAATTTGAGCAGCCAACATAGATATTGCTTCTGAATCATGAATACTTGCTACTCTTTTTTGAGTTACCCTTTCAGAGGGCCATTAAAAATTATTAGTAGACATCACTTCAATTAAAAAATATGCTTCATCAAATGATTTTCACATTAATGTTCCAACAGTAACAACATCAATTATAGATCTAAGAGATCCAACCAATATATTATAGAAAGTTTGAATTATTAACCAATATGATAATGCATGGACTTGCTAAGGAGATCTTTAAGTCTTTCTGAAGCTTCATAAATTTATTTTCCTTCAAACTGAATAAAAGATGTAATATCATTTCTAAGCTTAGTAGTTTTTTATGGTGGAAAATATTTAAATACAATTTTTTTGTGATAAGCCTCCCCAAGTTCTGATAGATTCAAGTGCTAACAAGTTTAACCACATCTTAGTTTTTTCCCTTAATGAAGAAGAAAAAAGTGTAAGTTTGACGACATAATTCAACACTCCCATCATATTTAAATGTACCACACAATTCTAAAAAAATTAGAAAGGTATAAGTTAGGATCATCAGTCGGAGTTCTCTAAAACTGATTATTTTGTACATTTAGATAATAACAGGTTTAAGCTCAAATGAATTGACGCTACTACACAGTTTTGTATACTTGAATGAATTTCATGTGTTGTAGGATTAACATAATCTCTTAAAGGTCTCCGATTATGCTCATTTTCAATTCCAGAATTATTTAAGCTTGTAGCCATTTTGTTCAAAATTTCAAACTCTTTTTGCTGTTTTCGAATTTATTCTAATTGTTCTTTCTAACTCTGAATCATAAGGTATTAAAATGTACCAATCTTAAACTACACATACAAAAACACAATAAGAAATAAAAATAAACAAACACATTAAAATATAAAATTTTTTAATTAAACTACAATAAATTTTTTAGTTCAAATAGATTGTTCTAAATTATAAAGTAATTTACCGTTACTCCCCAACAATGGTGCCAAAAACTTGATGCGGCGGTTTTGTGGTGCGTTGTTGTTTACCTCACTTTTGGTTGAGGTTTAGTTTTTCCTCTTTAGTAGCCTAAGGTCTAGCCATATGACTTTCCTATTGACTATTCTTAGAAAACTAGACAAGGATCCCTCACCATTAGAAATTCTAACCTCTAGCACATAATAGGTGGGGTCATTATAGGGGAACTCAAGATGAGTCACCCTTAGGACTGCTGGACCTTAGGATTAACCCTGGGTGTTGGTCTAGGGCTAAGGCACTCACTTGCAATCACTTACACTCACAATCACTCACTACCCTAAACCCAAAACTTCTAGGCTTTGGCCCCTTGATACTTTTAGGAGACTCATGTAGGTGGTCTCCTAAACTGATTAGCCCTAGGCTAGGGTTTAGCTGAGACCACTACATAAAGGACCCAAAATGGGGTTTCCATTGTTTCATGGCTTATTGATGGTGGTTGAAACTCTAACTCTACCAAGATACCCAATCTATCATTTTGCCCCTAAATTCCCCCAAATTACCTAGATACCCTTTGGACCCCAAATTTGGCTAAAATTCCCAAATCTACCCAAAATACCCAAATTGGTTCAAAAATTTTTTCAAACACCTTGAAAACACTCAAACTACCCAAAATCACCAAAATTGGCCAAATTACCAAAATACCCCTCCCCAGCCCAAAATTCCAAAAATTCCAAAAAAATCCAAAAAAAACTCCAAAAAACTCCAAAATGATCCCAATTTCATTTTCCTCAACTACCACATGACCCAATTTAGCCAATTTAATCATCTTTGATCAAAGTCCCCAAATTGCCCTTTAAAGGCCCATATTTTCCCCAAATAACTCCAAATGACTATCAAATTGGTCTCAATTTACCCCAATTTCAATTCTAAACTTAAATTCACCATTGATGTGATCAATATAGACCAATATACCCTTACCAAAACTAAACCCAATTGCATTAAATTGCTTTGACAGATTCCCTTAGATGCCCTGAGCACTTAGCCACCTCACCCTGCCATGGTCGGCTGACCTAGTTACCGGAGAAGCTCAAAATCGAGAGCCACCCCCATGGAACTTCACCCAAAGCAAACCTAGAGGCCAGCTCAGCCAAATTAAATTGTAAAGCTCCTATGCCCTCCACCTAAGCAGCCAATGCACCCCCTAATTGGCCATGACAGCCACCCCTTAGCCATTTTTATAAAAAGCACCTCCCACAGCGATAGAAAAGGTGTACTAAAAATTTCTTAGAGGGACCTCCTTAAACTGACCACAAAACTTCCCTAAGATCCCCTCAGTGCATTCCAATTGTTTTCCCTCACCAATTTTTACTGCTGAAGTTCAATTTTGAGCTCAAAATCTTGCCGGAAATTAGGATAGAGCCTAATACACTTCCACAGTCTACCAAACTCAAATTAACTTCACCCACACCTTCACAACAGTGAAAGAAGCTTAAGCCACATCAAATTCCCCTCTCACAGAGCCTCTACCATAGCTCTAGACCAACACCCAAATCCGGTCGTGATCGAAATCATACCTAGGCCTTACACTAAGACCAGAGACTCAATCCCTAGCCTCCTTGGATCACAACGAACGTGCCAAGACTCTCTGATCAAAGCTTCACTTCTCAGAGCAAATGTATAAAATCTCTCCCCCTCCCAAGCCTCTTTTGATTCTCTATTTGCTTAGAGTTAATTTGATGGCATCATAACCGTATGGATATGTTCCTCTAGTTTAGACGAGCATTTAAAAAAAAAATTCCATCCAATTTGGTTAAGAAATGAGAGAGATCTTAAGGCTAGAAGGTGAACGGTTCTCGGGCTAGGCTATTGGGGATGATGACGGAGCGCCGTTCGATCGGGCATGTATCAGATGGACGATAGAGATCAAGCCAGACAACGCTTCAGAACATAAACCGCGGGCCGAGTCAGCACTGAGGTGGACAGTGATGTCAAATGAGAAAGCATCGCGTGGAGCTTCGGAGTCGCCGTAGGTTGATGGGGCACCGCTTGTTTGAATAGATAAATAGGGATTTAAAAAAATTAGAAAATGATACCTAACTTTAAAAATTCATATCTTGGTGTAGAAAAATCAAAAAATAAAAATAAAAATACCCTCTTGCTCAGTGAACAGAGGAAAACAATGTGGAAATGATTTGAAGTCCATTTGATGCATATTTTATTTTAAATTAATTAAATAATAATTTGGATGTTTTGATTCTCCATGCATGTAGTAATCACACTATGGCTTGAAATTTTAGCATGTTGTTGCCTCTGCCTTAGGGAACATTCCATGATTTTTCAAAAGTCAGAAGAGGTCCCTAGATAGAGAATCATATTTTTCAAGTTTATGAGCATTATTTGCTTAAAATAATCATGGAAATTAGCATATTTCTTAAAAAATTTCAAGAAAATTTTGGAAGGTTTATGATGACCAGAGAGCCTTTAGAAAAATTTCCCATGAGCCAAGTCATTGAAAATACACCTAATCATATTTTTAGCATGTTGTTGCCTCTGCCTTAGGGAACATTCCTTGATTTTTCAAAAGTCAGAAGAGGTCCCTAGATAGAGAATCATATTTTTCAAGTTTATGAGCATTATTTGCTTAAAATAATCATGGAAATTAGCATATTTCTTAAAAAATTTCAAGAAAATTTTGGAAGGTTTATGATGACCAGAGAGCCTTTAGAAAAATTTCCCATGAGCTAAGTCATTCAAAATACACCTAATCTTTAGAAACCCTAAATCACTAAGATAATTAATTTTAGAAAATACAAACAAAAAAATAATTTATTTTTTGATCTCCACTATTTTTTAGGATCCAGAGAACTCACCATTAAAAGTTCAAAATATTTTGAGTTCATTTGGTACCTTAAGTTAATTTTTAAAGATAAATATCNCAAAATACACCTAATCTTTAGAAACCCTAAATCACTAAGATAATTAATTTTAGAAAATACAAACAAAAAAATGATTTAATTTTTGATCTCCATTATTTTTTAGGATCCAGAGAACTCACCATTAAAAGTTCAAAATATTTTGAGTTCATTTGGTAACTTAAGTTAATTTTTAAAGATAAATATAATTTTAGCACTTAAATGATTTTTTGAGTTCTATGTGATCAGGGGTGTTTTCTAAAAATAAAATGGAGTTCAAAATAAAAACTTGATTTTTAACCTATTTTAAATATTTAAATAATTAAAAATTCATAAAAATCACAAAAATAATAAAATTCATGGAAATGTTTTAAATTACTTCCTAAGTACTTAGGAACAATTAGAATATTTTTTCTGATTTTCTAAATAAAGAAACTCATTTTCAAAGCTTAAAAATAATTTTAAAAGGCCAAAATGGGTTTTCACTAAGAATAATTCTAATAAATCAAATAAAACTAAGAAAAATATAAAATATTCTCCTTTGAGATCTTTGACTTCGAGGAGATTTTTCAAAAATATAAAACTTAATTTTCTTTATTTGAAATNAAAATGGGTTTTCACTAAGAATAATTCCAATAAATCAAATAAAACTCAGAAAAATATAAAATTTTCTCCTTTGAGATCTTTGACCTCAGGGAGATTTTTCAAAAATATAAAACTTAATTTTCTTTATTTGAAACATTTTTGTATTTAATAAATATCCCATAACATAAAATAATTTTTAAAATTCAAAAAATCATGAAATTTGGTCCAAATTCTTCTCTGGTCTAGGTCTACCTCTAATAAAAATTTCAAGGGATTAGGATTTACCTTGACCAAGTTAGAAATTTTCTTTGAAAAATCATATTTTTGCATAAAAAAATATATAAATTAAATTAAATTTTCAAAAAATCATGTTTTCTCCTCTAATGTCTTAATTGACCTATGAATGAGGTAAGATAAAAATTTCAAAGCCATTTGAATTGAATTTGACAAATTATGAAGTGTTAGAGCCTAGGGACAAATATGTAATTTTGGAAAGTTAGCCTTAATTAACNTCATTTGAATTGAATTTGACAAATTATGAAGTGTTAGAGCCTAGGGACAAATATGTAATTTTGGAAAGTTAGTCTTAATTAACATTCAGGCTTAATTCAAGGAGGGAAATGGGCAACCTCTGATCTTAATTTGGATGTTTGAAACACATGGGGTTAATTGGTAGAAACTGACCTTACTTTCTTAATTGAAAATATAAGTTAATAAATTTCTAAATTATTAAAATTTAGAAGTTTATTAAAATAAATGAGCTCAGGACTTAGGGGTATGACTTTTATAGTCAATAGTTAATCAATTTAATACCCTTATTTTGATTTTCAAATAATNTCAAGGAGGGAAATGGGCAACCTCTGATCTTAATTTGGATGTTTGAAACACAAGGGGTTAATTGATAGAAACTGACCTTACTTTCTTAATTGAAAATATAAGTTAATAAATTTCTAAATTATTAAAATTTAGAAGTTTATTAAAATAAATGAGCTTAGGACTTAAGGGTATGACTTTTGTAGTCAATAGTTAATCAATTTAATACCGCTATTTTGATTTTCAAATAAANTAAAATTTTTTAATTAAACTACAATAAATTTTTTAGTTCAAATAGATTGTTCTAAATTATAAAGTAATTTACCGTTACTCCCCAACAATGGTGCCAAAAACTTGATGCGGCGGTTTTGTGGTGCGTTGTTGTTTCCTCACTTTTGGTTGAGGTTTAGTTTTTCCCTTTTAGTAGCCTAAGGTCTAGCCATAAGATTTTCTTATTGCCTATTCTTAGAAAACTAGATCTGGGTGTGCTTGCCCAACACACCCCACCTATTGGGGGTCCATTTATTGACCTCACTTTTGGTTGAGGTCTCCTCTTTAGTAGCCTAAGGTCTAGCCATAGGACTTTCCTATTGACTATTCTTAGAAAACTATCTTTAGTAGCCTAAGGTCTAGCCATAGGACTTTCCTATTGACTATTCTTAGAAAAATAGACCTTTAGTAGCCTAAGGTCTAGCCATATGACTTTCCTATTGACTATTCTTAGAAAACTAGACAAGGATCCCTCACCATTAGAAATTCTAACCTCTAGCACATAATAGGTGGGGTCATTATAGGGGAACTCAAGATGAGTCACCCTTAGGACTGCTGGACCTTAGGATTAACCCTGGGTGTTGGTCTGGGCTAAGGCACTCACTTGCAATCACTTACACTCACAATCACTCACTACCCTAAACCCAAAACTTCTAGGCTTTGGCCCCTTGATACTTTTAGGAGACTCATGTAGGTGGTCTCCTAAACTGATTAGCCCTAGGCTAGGGTTTAGCTGAGACCACTACATAAAGGACCCAAAATGGGGTTTCCATTGTTTCATGGCTTATTGATGGTGGTTGAAACTCTAACTCTACCAAGATACCCAATCTATCATTTTGCCCCTAAATTCCCCCAAATTACCTAGATACCCTTGGGACCCCAAATTTGGCTAAAATTCCCAAATCTACCCAAAATACCCAAATTGGTTCAAAAATTTTTTCAAACACCTTGAAAACACTCAAACTACCCAAAATCACCAAAATTGGCCAAATTACCAAAATACCCCTCCCCAGCCCAAAATTCCAAAAATTCCAAAAAAATCCAAAAAAAACTCCAAAAAACTCCAAAATGATCCCAATTTCATTTTCCTCAACTACCACATGACCCAATTTAGCCAATTTAATCATCTTTGATCAAAGTCCCCAAATTGCCCTTTAAAGGCCCATATTTTCCCCAAATAACTCCAAATGACTATCAAATTGGTCTCAATTTACCCCAATTTCAATTCTAAACTTAAATTCACCATTGATGTGATCAATATAGACCAATATACCCTTACCAAAACTAAACCCAATTGCATTAAATTGCTTTGACAGATTCCCTTAGATGCCCTGAGCACTTAGCCACCTCACCCTGCCATGGTCGGCTGACCTAGTTACCGGAGAAGCTCAAAATCGAGAGCCACCCCCATGGAACTTCACCCAAAGCAAACCTAGAGGCCAGCTCAGCCAAATTAAATTGTAAAGCTCCTATGCCCTCCACCTAAGCAGCCAATGCACCCCCTAATTGGCCATGACAGCCACCCCTTAGCCATTTTTATAAAAAGCACCTCCCACAGCGATAGAAAAGGTGTACTAAAAATTTCTTAGAGGGACCTCCTNCAGCCAATGCACCCCCTAATTGGCCATGACAGCCACCCCTTAGCCATTTTTATAAAAAGCACCTCCCACAGCCATAGAAAGGGTGTACTAAAAATATTATAGAGGGACCTCCCTAAACTGACCACAAAACTTCCCTAAGATCCCCTCAGTGCATTCCAATTGTTTTCCCTCACCAATTTCCACTGCTGAAGTTCAATTTTGAGCTCAAAATCTTGCCGGAAATTAGGATAGAGCCTAATACACTTCCACAGTCTACCAAACTCAAATTAACTTCACCCACACCTTCACAACAGTGAAAGAAGCTTAAGCCACATCAAATTCCCCTCTCACAGAGCCTCTACCATAGCTCTAGACCAACACCCAAATCCGGTCGTGATCGAAATCATACCTAGGCCTTACACTAAGACCAGAGACTCAATCCCTAGCCTCCTTGGATCACAACGAACGTGCCAAGACTCTCTGATCAAAGCTTCACTTCTCAGAGCAAATGTATAAAATCTCTCCTCCTCCCAAGCCTCTTTTGATTCTCTATTTGCTTAGAGTTAATTTGATGGCATCATAACCGTATGGATATGTTCCTCTAGTCTAGACGAGCATTTAAAAAAAAAATTCCATCCAATTTCGTTAAGAAATGAGAGAGATCTTAAGGCTAGAAGGTGAACGGTTCTCGGGCTAAGCTATTGGGGATAATGACGGAACGTCATTCGATCGGGCGTGTATCAGATGGACGATCGAGATCAACCCGGACAACGCTTCAGAACATAAATCGCGGACCGAGTCAGCACTGAGGTGGACAGTGACGTCAAATGAGAAAGCATTNCCTTACACTAAGACCAGAGACTCAATCCCTAGCCTCCTTGGATCACAACGAACGTGCCAAGACTCTCTGATCAAAGCTTCACTTCTCAGAGCAAATGTATAAAATCTCTCCTCCTCCCAAGCCTCTTTTGATTCTCTATTTGCTTAGAGTTAATTTGATGGCATCATAACCGTATGGATATGTTCCTCTAGTTTAGACGAGCATTTAAAAAAAAAATTCCATCCAATTTGGTTAAGAAATGAGAGAGATCTTAAGGCTAGAAGGTGAACGGTTCTCGGGCTAGGCTATTGGGGATGATGACGGAGCGCCGTTCGATCGGGCATGTATCAGATGGACGATAGAGATCAAGCCAGACAACGCTTCAGAACATAAACCGCGGGCCGAGTCAGCACTGAGGTGGACAGTGATGTCAAATGAGAAAGCATCGCGTGGAGCTTCGGAGTCGCCGTAGGTTGATGGGGCACCGCTTGTTTGAATAGATAAATAGGGATTTAAAAAAATTAGAAAATGATACCTAACTTTAAAAATTCATATCTTGGTGTAGAAAAATCAAAAAATAAAAATAAAAATACCCTCTTGCTCAGTGAACAGAGGAAAACAATGTGGAAATGATTTGAAGTCCATTTGATGCATATTTTATTTTAAATTAATTAAATAATAATTTGGATGTTTTGATTCTCCATGCATGTAGTAATCACACTATGGCTTGAAATTTTAGCATGTTGTTGCCTCTGCCTTAGGGAACATTCCANACTTTAAAAATTCATATCTTGGTGTAGAAAAATCACAAAAAATAAAATAAAAATACCCTCTTGCTTAGTGAACAAAGGAAAACAATGTGGAAATGATTTGAAGTCCATTTGATGCATATTTTATTTTTAATTAATTAAATACTAATTTGGATGTTTTTATTCTCCATGCATGTAGTAATCACATTATGACTTGAAATTTTAGCATGTTGTTCTCTCTGCCTTAGGGAACATTCCTTGATTTTTCAAAAGTCAGAAGAGGTCCCTAGATAGAGAATCATATTTTTCAAGTTTATGAGCATTATTTGCTTAAAATAATCATGGAAATTAGCATATTTCTTAAAAAATTTCAAGAAAATTTTGGAAGGTTTATGATGNTATGGAACTCATTAAGTTGAGTTTAGTAAATTCATTTAGAATAAGTGAATCCAATAGAAAATAGTGGTGCCGAAACGAGGGAACCATAAGATCCTAACCGGTGTCACTCTAATCAACTTTAACATGCCCCCATAAAATTTAAAGAACTTCAACCATAGAGCCACCTGATTTGACATTATAACTTAACACACTAGAAAAATCAAATTTATCACAACAAGGAGCTTGGAGCTAGCATGGTGGGGAGCACGATCATCTACAACAGCAAAACCTGTCTTCCCCAGCTAAACCATCTTCCTTAGAATTAAACAATAAAGCCATAGAACTTTGAGGTTACTTGCTTACGCAACGTAAATCCTCATCTTATCTTTAGGCTTTTGTATAGCCCTGCTATACAATATAAGCCTTAACTCGTCTTAGGATTCCGAGGTTATCGTTCGTCACGACCTAAATCCTCATATTTTTCAGGCTATTTGTGTGATCGTTTCACACAAATCTAAGCTCTAACTAATAAAATTAGCAGGGTGAAATACCTAAATATTTCTTCTTAAAACTAAAGACAAACATTAGGATATCTTGGGAAGTCACCGAGATTCTCCTATGGGTCCATGACATCCCCTTGTTCTTCCTCCTTTGGGCTTTACAACAAAATATTTCCAGATTTGAACCAATCCCATTTCACACCTCTACGTCCGATCTCATTGAAAAGTCCAACCCTTTGAAATTCCTTGAAGATAATATTTCCTGATTTTTATCGAGAGTCTTTTTAAGTGACTTTAGTCATTTAAGATGTGATTAACTATAAGGGCTTGCCCTTATAAGAAGCTTTTCTCGAACCCAGCTTAATATAAACCCTATTTAATTCTTTATATTAAATAGGGGAACTTTTTGACAAATATAAAGGTTTCGCAGACCAAATGGATGCCATATGTTCCTTAGTTTATTTGATCGATCCTCATCCTCAAGTCTTGTGTTCATCCTCNTCCAGATTTGAACCAATCCCATTTCACACCTCTACGTCCGATCTCATTGAAAAGTCCAACCCTTTGAAATTCTTTGAAGATAATATTTCCTGATTTTTATGGAGAGTCTTTTTAAGTGACTTTGGTCATTTAAGATGTGATTAACTATAAGGGCTTGCACTTATAGGAAGCTTTTCTAGAACCCAGCTTAATATAAACCCTATTTAATTCTTTATATTAAATATGGGAACTTTTTGACAAATATAAAGGTTTCGCAGACCAAATGGATGTCATATGTTCCTTAGTTTATTTGATCGATCCTCATCCTCAAGTTTTGTGTTCATCCTTCGGGATAGATATAGGATTTGAGGTATAACGCTCTTTCATTTAAACTATGAAAAAATATGGGGTCAGTTTGATTTCATATTTTTCTAAAACTAAATATATATGTAAATTAAAACATCATTCCGAAGTGGGCGACGAGATTTCAATTCCGATGACCGACAGCTTCTTACGAGCAACTCCTCCAACACAAAATAACGCTGACAGTTGTAAATATCTTTAAATACTAAAATACACACATGACATCACAAGTAGAAAATAAGTAGTTAAATCTCAATAAAAATAAATTTATTATAAATAGTTTTATCTTTTAAAATCTTTAAGCTGTTAAACCATAATAATAACACAAGTATATGCATCGCTCAATTAGTAAAGGGCTCTAATGAAGTCCTAAGTATCGATCCTAGAGGGAGTTGGAAATTCTTATAGTTATAATTTTAAAAAAAATATTCAAGCTATAAAACTTAAGTAAGCAAAATAAATCTAAAGTAAATTTAATGTGCACTAAAAGAAATGTAGTTAAAAGAACTAAGTTAAATTAACTAATTGATAAACTTCAAAAGTAAACTTATAAAAACTAAACAAAGTTTTTTAGTGAAGATTCAACTTTTAGAATGGATCCTTCCCCTTTACAATGAGTTTATGAATTTTTAAGTAATTAAAATCATTTAAAATACATATAAAATTTTATTGTGCCAAATAGGAGCAATCTTATTCTTTACCTTCTGAGAGTACATCAAGAGTTTGACTAATCTAGAGTTTGGTCCCAAAATTCGTGGTTAGGTTGAGAGGACAGTGACTGCTACTCTAGAGCTCTCACTTCTCCCTCCCTTGAGGGCTAACAATCTCGCTTTAGTTTCATGCAACTGGACCAAATTATAGATTTTAATATGTCACCTTAAAATCTCTAATTCTGTGCCCATCAAAGTATATTTCCCTATTTATTTGTCGCAACCCTATGGACTACATTCTCACTAATGAAATTGAACGTGACCCTTACTTTGTTGCAAAAAGTATAGCCCTTTCAAATCTAATGTTTCTCAACTAATTTTAACATTTCAATTGGTCAAATCAAAAAGTAAATGAAGATCAGAGTGTGACTCATCACAATTTAGGGACATTTAAAACCTTATAAAACAAAATCAATTCTTCACAAAATGATATCTCATTATAAGGAGAAAGATAAAAAAGAGTACTCAAAATTCATGAGAAGGATAGACAAAACATAGATTTCATATATAAAAACAAGTTTAAAAAATAAAGAAAGTAAAGAACACAACTTATTTAACACACCTTCTCAAGCAAATCTCTTGATGTTCCCTTCAAACATTTTTTCTCTTTATAATCATACTCAATTATCTCTTAGAAATGTAATGAAGAATAAATCTCTCACCTTCCCTCCCCTCTTATAATTCTAGAGGAAAAACATCACTTCTCCCAATACTTCTTTCTCTCACGCCAACTCTCTCTTCAAACCTTTCACCCCCTACTTTTTCTTCTCTAAACTATTCTCTTTTTAATTGGGGTCAACCTTCCTTTCAAAGAGAATTAAAAATTCCTCCATTTTCCCAAAAGGCACACCTCTTCAAACCACGATACAAGCCCCTTCATTCAAGAGGCTTTTCAAAGTGTCCAAATGCATTGAATCACTCCATGGGGTGTTTAAATAGATTGGAGCTTTCAAAAATTACTTAAAAATAGTCACTAACCACCTTACTCCATCTTATTTTGTCTCTGGTACCAGCCTACTGAAGTCAATATTGTTTTAGATTCTGGTGCCACTTGCGTCAATTCTGACACTTCTAGTGCCAATTCTGGCACTTCTGGCGCCGCTTCTCTATAAAATGAAACCTCTAACACCACTTTCTGGCACCTATGGTGCTAGCTCTCTCGAAAATAGCGCCTGTAGCACCAGTTCTGGCGCCTTTGATGCCAGGATGCTGAAATGCTCTGTTTTAACTCCAAATTTCTTTCTTTTGCTACTTTTTTTTCCAATTGCCTAAAATTGATATACATGTAATAACACATGAAAATACCCTTCTTTAAAGTGTAATATCACCAAATTTAAGCATAAAATGAATACATAAAATAACACATTATTTTGGTGTATCAAGAACCAACTGAAATAAATTACTAACTCACTTAGCAATTGACCTCAAAGAACTCTTCCTAACAACACTGAATAAACCTTAAGGAAAGGAATAGTGAACACATTAAAGATATTCAACTTATAAGTTGAAGAGTGTTGGAGAAGGTAGTTCAAAAAGGGACTGGGGTTGAAAACGAGACCATGGAAACTCAATGGATTTAGAAAACGAGACCAAAAAATCTGAAGAACATGTTTCAATGGATTTAGAAAAGTCAGTTTCTCCCACTAAAATTAACTTAGAAAAACCAAAACCTCCATTTCCTCAAATACTTTGACAGTAGAAATTAGATCAACAATTTTCAAAAATTTTTGAGGTATTCAAATAGTTAACCATTTCTATTCCTTTCACTGAAGCTCTTGAGAAAATGTCCATCGATGTGAAGTTTATGAAGGATATTCTCTTTAAGAAAAGGATGATAAGAGATCATGAGACTGTTGCACTTAGTGAGCAGGGCAATGCTATAATTCAGAAAAAAGCTTCCTTAAAACATTAAGGATCCTGGGAGCTTCTCTATTCCTTTTGCAATTAGAGAAAGATTTTTGGGAAAGCCTTATGCGATCTTGGAGTGAGTATGTAACTTATGTCGTTATCTATTTTTAGATGTTTGGTATTAGGGGAAGTTTCCCAAACTATTGTAACCTATCATTTAGCTACTAAATATACTTATAAAAATATATATTAGAATCTGACAGTTAAATGAAAAGAGATTCTGTTAGATGAGAAAGTGGAGAAGAGAGATGTGATGAGAAGGAGGATGAGTGATCGTCATTTATATTTAGTGCTTTTCTATTTATTAGTGTGACGATGGACTTGGGTAGGATCAAAAATTGAATTTAAATGACTGGAACCAAATCTGGGTAATGCACGTAGGCCCTAGTGCCCATGGCACCAAAGTTCCAAGACCTAAATTGGTACCTAGGCGCCAATATAAACTGGTGCCAAAGTGCCGCACCAAAAGCAAGGGTAATGCCTTGACATCACTATCACGGTGTCTAGAAGTCACTTCTTCCCTCTCATCAAAATGCCTAAACTGACCAAATTTTGTGACACCTCCTCCCCAACCCTTCTTCTATGATTGAAAGGGTTCCTCCATTCCTTACTTTTTTGATAGATTCTTGAAGCTTTGTAGAGTCAAAACCATATACATAAGGTAAATTTCTACTCCTTGAGCTTGCATTTCTTCTCCTCATCTAGAAACTTTTCAAATTTTTTGAAGATTGTGAAGAAGAGAGGACTTTCGTGGGGTGGGTTTGATTAAGCCCATAACTAGCATCTAGTACACATCTAGATTATTCCTTTGTCTCACTTCCTTAAATTATTATTATTGTACCTTTCTTATGTCCTCTAAAACTAAATGTGGAAAATTAAAATATTTTTATGATATGAAGAGTTTTGTCAGCTCCAAAGTTTAGGAGTGATANCTTACGAGCAACTCCTCCAACACAAAATAACGCTGACAGTTGTAAATATCTTTAAATACTAAAATACACACACGCCATCACAAGTAGAAAATAAGTAGTTAAATCCCAATAAAAATAAATTTACTATAAATAGTTTTATCTTTTAAAATCTTTAAGCTGTTAAACCGTAATAATAACACAAGTATATGCATCGCTCAATTAATAAAGGGCTCTAGTGAAGTCCTAAGTATCGATCCTACAGGGAGTTGGAAATTCTTATAGTTATAATTTAAAAAAAAATATTCAAGCTATAAAACTTAAGTAAGCGAAATAAATCTCAAGTAAATTTAATGTGCGCTAAAAGAAATGTAGTTAAAAGAACTGAGTTAAATTAACTAATTGATAAACTTCAAAAGTAAACTTATAAAGACTAAACAAAGTTTTTTAGTGATGATTCAACTTTTAGAATGGATCCTTCCCCTTTACAATGAGTTTATGAATTGTTAAGTAATTAAAATCATTTAAAATACATATAAAATTTTATTATGCCAAATAGGAGCAATCCTATTCTTTACCTTCTGAGAGTGCATCAAGAGTTTGACTAATCTAGAGTTTGGTCCCAAAATTCGTGGTTAGGTTGAGAGGACACTGACTGCTACTCTAGAGCTCTCACTTCTCCCTCCCTTGAGGGCTAACAATCTCGCTTTAGTTTCATGCAACTGGACCAAATTATAGATTTTAATATGTCACCTTAAAATCTCTAATTCTGTGCCCATCAAAGTATATTTCCCTATTTATTTGTCGCAACCCTATGGACTACATTCTCACCAATGAAATTGAACGTGACCCTTACTTTGTTGCAAAAAGTATAGCCCTTTCAAATCTTATGTTTCTCAACTAATTTTAACATTTCAATTGGTCAAATCAAAAGTAAATGAAGATCAGAGTGTGACTCATCATAATTTAGGGACATTTAAAACCTTATAAAACAAAATCAATTCTTCACAAAATGATATCTCATTATAAGGAGAAAGATAAAAAATAGTACTCAGAATTCATGAGAAGGATAGACAAAACATAGATTTCATATATAAAAATAAGTTTAAAAAATAAAGAAAGTAAAGAACACAATTTATCTAACACACCTTCTCAAGCAAATCTCTTGATGTTCCCTTCAAACATTTTTTCTCTTTATAATCATACTCAATTATCTCTTAGAAATGTAATGAAGAATAAATCTCTCACCTTCCCTCCCCTCTTATAATTCTAGAGGAAAAACATCACTTCTCCCAATACTTCTTTCTCTCATGCCAACTCTCTCTTCAAACCTTTCACCCCCTACTTTTTCCTCTCTAAACTATTCTCTTTTTAATTAGGGTTAACCTTCCTTTCAAAGAGAATTAAAAATTCCTCCATTTTCCCAAAAGGCACACCTCTTCAAACCAAGATACAAGCCCCTTCATTCAAGAGGCTTTTCAAAGTGTCTAGATGCATTGAATCACTCCATGGGGTGTTTAAGAAAATTGGAGCTTTCAAAAATTACTTAAAAATAGNATCTCTCACCTTCCCTCCCCTCTTATAATTCTAGAGGAAAAACATCACTTCTCCCAATACTTCTTTCTCTCACGCCAACTCTCTCTTCAAACCTTTCACCCCCTACTTTTTCTTCTCTAAACTATTCTCTTTTTAATTGGGGTCAACCTTCCTTTCAAAGAGAATTAAAAATTCCTCCATTTTCCCAAAAGGCACACCTCTTCAAACCACGATACAAGCCCCTTCATTCAAGAGGCTTTTCAAAGTGTCCAAATGCATTGAATCACTCCATGGGGTGTTTAAATAGATTGGAGCTTTCAAAAATTACTTAAAAATAATCACTAACCACCTTACTCCATCTTATTTTGTCTCTGGTACCAGCCTACTGAAGTCAATATTGTTTTAGATTCTGGTGCCACTTGCGTCAATTCTGACACTTCTAGTGCCAATTCTGGCACTTCTGGCGCCGCTTCTCTATAAAATGAAACCTCTAACACCACTTTCTGGCACCTATGGTGCTAGCTCTCTCGAAAATAGCGCCTGTAGCACCAGTTCTGGCGCCTTTGATGCCAGGATGCTGAAATGCTCTGTTTTAACTCCAAATTTCTTTCTTTTGCTACTTTTTTTTCNAATATTGTTTTAGATTCTGGTGCCACTTGCGTCAATTCTGACACTTCTAGTGCCAATTCTGGCACTTCTGGCACTGCTTCTTTATAAAATGAAACCTCTAGCACCACTTTCAGGCACCTATGGTGCTAGCTCTCTCAAAAATAGCGCCTCTGGCACCAGTTATGGCGCCTTTGACGCCAGGATGCTGAAATGCTCCGTTTTAAATCCAAATTTCATTCTTTTGCTACTTTTTTTTTCAATTGCCTAAAATTGATATACATGTAATAACACATGAAAATACCCTTCTTTAAAGTGTAATATCACCAAATTTAAGCATAAAATGAATACATAAAATAACACATTATTTTGGTGTATCAAGAACCAACTGAAATAAATTACTAACTCACTTAGCAATTGACCTCAAAGAACTCTTCCTAACAACACTGAATAAACCTTAAGGAAAGGAATAGTGAACACATTAAAGATATTCAACTTATAAGTTGAAGAGTGTTGGAGAAGGTAGTTCAAAAAGGGACTGGGGTTGACAACGAGACCATGGAAATTGAAAAACCTGAAGAACATGTTTCAATGGATTTAGAAAAGTCAGTTTCTCCCACTAAAATTAACTTAGAAAAACCACAACCTCCATTTCCTCAAATACTTTGACAGTAGAAATTGGATCAACAATTTTCAAAAATTTTTGAGGTATTCAAATAGTTAACCATTTCTATTCCTTTCACTGAAGCTCTTGATAAAATGTCCATCGATGTGAAGTTTATGAAGGATATTCTCTTTAAGAAAAGGATGTTAAGAGATCATGAGACTGTTGCACTTAGTGAGCAGGGCAATGCTATAATTTAGAAAAAAGCTTCCTTAAAACATTAAGGATCCTGGGAGCTTCTCTATTCCTTTTGCAATTAGAGAAAGATTTTTGGGAAAGCCTTATGCGATCTTGGAGTGAGTATGTAACTTATGTCGTTATCTATTTTTAGATGTTTGGTATTAGGGGAAGTTTCCCAAACTATTGTAACCTATCATTTAGCTACTAAATATACTTATAAAAATATATATTAGAACCTGACAGTTAAATGAAAAGAGATTCTGTTAAATGAGAAAGTGGAGAAGAGAGATGTGATGAGAAGGAGGATGAGTGATTGTCATTTATATTTAGTGCTTTTCTATTTATTAGTGTGACGATGGACTTGGGTAGGATCAAAAATTGAATTTAAATGACTGGAACCAAATCTGGGTAATGCGCGTAGGCCCTAGTGCCCATGGCACCAAAGTTCCAAGACCTGAATTGGTACCTAGGCGCCAATATAAACTGGTGCCAAAGTGCCGCACCAAAAGCAAGGGTAGTGCCTTGACATCACTATCACGGTGTCTAGAAGTCACTTCTTCCCTCTCATCAAAATTCCTAAACTGACCAAATTTTGTGACACCTCCTCCCCAACCCTTCTTCTATGATTGAAAGGGTTCCTCCATTCCTTACTATTTTGATAGATTCTTGAAGCTTTGTAGAGTTGAAACCATATACATAAGGTAAATTTCTACTCCTTGAGCTTGGATTTCTTCTCCTAATCTAGAAACTTTTCAAATTTTTTGAAGATTGTGAAGAAGAGAGGACTTTCGTGGGGTGGGTTTGATTAAGCCCATAACTAGCATCTAGTACACATCTAGATTATTCCTTTGTCTCACTTCCTTAAATTATTATTATTGTACCTTTCTTATGTCCTCTAAAACTAAATGTGGAAAATTAAAATATTTTTATGATACGAAGAGTTTTGTCAGCTCCAAAGTTTAGGAGTGATACAATGACTTCTTAGTGTCTAAGAAGTTGATTGTGGAAAAGGGTTTCATTAGCCATGGGGGTTCTATAGAAGATATAATTTTTAGGAAAAACTTGGAAGCTTTTTGCTACACCACTTTGTCGCACTTATTTATGTGGTGAGAGAGTTCTATTTAAACCTTCATGATGCCTCTGCTCATTCGATATATGCGAAGGAGAAGTGAGTGGCTATCTCCCTCATGGTGTATTAATGCATTATTTTTATTGGGGGAAGTCCAAGGAAGTTTATACTCTAGCATAGTCCTTTCTGATTACGAACTTGATGAAATCATTTATTTCTTGACCAGTTGGAGAGGAGGTAGAAAGTGTGGAATGACCATAAGGTAAATTTTTCTTCATCCAAATTAAATGCACCTTCTTAGGCTTGACATTACTTTATTTCTGCCAAGTTCTTACCTCTACCAAATTGAGCGAGGTTATGAGGTAAAGAGCTACAATTAATTATTATATTTAAACAATGAAATCTCTAGACATAATAACTTTGATTTATCACTCCATCATCAATGCTACAAAAGGATGATCCACTTTATGGTTTGGTCACCATTCTACTATTTTTGCCCTTTGTGAGCACTTTACTGTCACGTTTGAGGAATGGGAGGAGTAGCTTCATCTTTTGAAGCCCATTTCTAAGGAAAATGTGAATTTATATCATAAACATGTTATATTTGGGCATGGAGCGAGCTCTTCTCATGCTCCTTCCTATTCTCAACCTTCTACTTCCTATTCTCAGCATAGACCCTCTGATAACATGGCCTTCATGTCAGAGTGATTAAAGATTGGGGAGGATGGCATATTTATTATTTGAATGGAAGTATATGATATTGGTAATCATTTAAAATATTTATAATGGAAAAATACTTGTCAATCTAATAATGACGCTTGTTTTCATGTTGCTTAAGTGGAGATGTATAAAAGGAATCATTGGATTGGTGGGAACAACTCAGTGGAGTTCTCGATTTGTCCTCCTTACCAGATATATGAGCATAGTAGGAGGATGGAGGTAGATTCAAAGAAAGAGGGCTCTAACGATGAGGATAAAGAGGATTATGATTACTTTATCTTTATTTTAATGTGGATGTGTTAGATGTTATTTTTCCATAGCTGCTACTGCTGATGTTTTTTTTCATGTACATGTTTCTAAACTACTGGACACTATTTTTTATTTTGTTTTTTTTTTGTTATTGTACTCTTTGGATTAGTTTTTTATTATTGAATTAGACTAGTCATTATACTTATCTGTTGGAATACTTTGAAATCTTTCTGGTGTACTTTCATTTTTTTCTTCTTCTTACCCCATTTAGTGGTAACTCACCTGTTATTGCATACTTACTCTTTCCTGTTGTTATTTGTTAATTTTTTATAAAGAAATTTGATTGAAGGTATTTATGCTCAAATTTCTCCCTACTTATATTCACATTTTACACTGCTTAATATGTTAAAACTTAAGTTTAGGGGGGGGGGAGAAAATTCTTTAGAGCTTAACTTTATTTGTCCTCAATAACAAACACTTAAGTTGTTATATTATAAAGAGAATTGAGGAATGTGGTGTCAATTTGAAATTATTGCAATTTTAAGGGGGGAAAAAACATCTTTATTTTAAATTCTATGTAAATGAGGCTAGGCTAGTGTAAGGTTAACTTGTAATTTAACATGTAGAAAAATGGTTTCACTATTTATTTTTGCAAAGAGTTATATAATTGTTTAACAAAGTATCCTTATATATATATATTTCATAAAAATTAAGTCTCTATTCAAGTCATAGTTTCAACTATTATATATTAAAGTGAAAGAGTGTGGTAGGCATCACTTTATGGAGTTGATAGTGGATAACACAACCATTAAGGGTCTATCCAGATATAGAGATCCCCATAAAAAAATGCTAAGGATTAAAATATACATCCTAAAGCCAGGAAAAAAAAGGTGATTAAATGGAAAATATTTAGTGGGGAGAAGCTTAAAGGTAAGCCTAATCAAAGATTGGTTTCACTAAATTCTTTTTAAAGTTAAAGCATAATTACATTCCTAAGCTTATGTGTAATAAAAGTGTACTTGTATTTCCTTTTAAAATGGAGTGCTTAAATTCTATTTTTTTTCCATTTAAATTACTTTAGTTAACATTTATTAACTTCTTTGTGAATTGAATAGAAAATCATTTTTTCCTAGTTAGATGAAAGATTTGCTTTTATCCTAGGGCTACTTATTTGCTAGAGTTAATTTAAATTTATACAATGAATTTTTAATATAAATTTTTTGGTAGTTTTAATTAAACACACTTCCTTAAATTAATCGATTTGGTTTTAAATTCTAGTGTTACTTGAGAACAAGTAACGTTTAAGTTTGATAGAATTTCATCTGTAGAAAAGTATGCATAATTTCATTTATATTTTGCACATTTTCATTTATATTTTGTACATTTTTATGTATGAAATTTCACTTTAAAAAAGGCTATTTTTATGTTTTTTTCTTGCAAATACAATAGGTAGTAGAAGTGGAACAATGTGGAGAATTAATAGAGTGAAGCGAAGCTGATATGGATCAACTAGAGATCCAAGAGACTGGTGCATAGGTGCCAACCATTGGGCACCAAGGCACTCCTACCAATTGCCTTGGCGCCACTTACTTGGGTGCCTGTGCGACAATATACAACCAAGCAACTAAGAGCCATTCCAGTGATACATAGGTGCCAATAATAGCTAGGTAGTTTTTCAGTAGTTTCCTCCAATGATTTGGTGATTATTTTGCAGATTAAAAATTAATTATTTGGGGAGAAAAAGAAGATATTTTTTTTTGTGGAAAAGAAGGGGAGAAAATTATGTTTTGTTGTTGGGGAGAATTAAAGTTTTGACTTAGAGAGTTTGGTGAGATTAGAGAGGTGTCTTGTGAGGTGAATAATTCAACACTGTAGCAAGGGTCTAGGAGATCCTAGGATAGCATTCTCAGAGCATTATAGAGAGGAAGAAGCTAAGTAATGTGCAATTCCTTTATTGCACTATTGTAAACACAATTTCCTAGTGGATTTTCTTTATGTTAAAGATGATTTTTTTCTTCTTCATGCTTTGTGGGTAGTATTTTCACCTTTATCTTATAATTATTATAATAGTTGTGCAGGAATAAAAGAATGCTTTTAAAATTAGTTTTCAATTTTTAATCTGATGAGTATTCTTCAAAACTTCATTTACTTTTCATTCTGGACAAGTGATTACTTAAAATATGTTGTGATCCATGATAACTTAGAGAGCTATGAAAGAATAATAAGATTATTCACGTTGAACTATAGGGTATGAAGCAAAAGTAAACCATAGGGAGATGCAAAAAGATAGGTAAATAACCTTTGATGGGTTCAAATTAGAGCTTAAGGAACTAAACCTAGTGTAATCTAACTTTATTATGCTCTCGAGAGAGGGTAAATAACAGGGTTGCTCCTATTTGTCACTAGTCACAGTTATAATTTAAAATATTCATTTTTCTACACACTACTTATATCATTACAAGAGAGGGTAGCTATATATCTTGATTGTCACCAATTCAAATACATTTAGTACAATTTCTATAGGAGTAAACCTTAAATATTAGTTTTTAATTCTTTAGAACTAGTTGTCACAACATAAAACCAACTTTAATTCCAGGTTAAGCCTAATTTTAGTGGGCTAGAACTTCTCTTAAGACTCTCTCACTCCCTATGGGATCAATATTTTAGACTTAAAATCAGATATTACTGATATGACATGTACACTTGCATGAGACCCATGCACTTAGAGTTAGGGTGAGTCAATATTTTAGTACTGTTGTAGGCTGTGTCAACATGTCTGCAGTCAGAATAGTCCTACGTGGACAACATGTCCCATAAGAACCATGTAAATCATAAGATTAATTTGACTATAGTTCAAATAATTATCAAAGTTTATTTAGTATCTAACTTTAATTAATCTTATTTTTATAGAAAACCTTCTAAGAGCTGAAGGAGAGTTGCTTACCCTAATACAGGTCATGATTCTTCTGATTATGACATGTGAATGGAGGCTGTCAGCGTCAAGAAATAGGGTAGAGTTTTCAAGTTTGTGTTAGGCACTGGCCTATGCTAATCATTTGAACTATAACACATCAGGTGCATCGACATATACTACACAAGAGGTAGAGATTTGTTGGCAGGTTGTTGTAGAGATTAATGCCTAAGACTCAACCCAATCAGGCCAAATAAGATCGGAGATAGAGCTGAAGATGAAGTAAAGGATTGAAGCGATACTACAGTTTGCATGGAAGAGATAAAAGCATCCAGTTCAAGATGATGATGATGATGAGAGGATTGAGGAAGATGAGTAGGAAGTTCTTATTTTCTTGTTTGTCTATCTAAATCAATTTTTTGGTTTTGAGAAATACTTTTTTATGGACAATTTTCCATTTCAATTATTTTAATACAATTGCTTGTCTTTTATTTTTATCAATGATTTTGTAGTTTATTACTAATGTAATATTAGCTTGATAATAACATTGATTAGTATAATGTGATGTACAATGTAAAATTATAGTCTTACGATTGTAGATGTGTAAATTTTAGTGTTAGAGAAGGAGATTTATTTTATTTTCTGATGTTACACAGTTTTGATAGCTTAATGAGAGTTTTGCGACAATTTGGATGAATTTCAATGATCGTTTAACAAACTATCAAATAAGAAATGTCATTCTAAGGTGTTGCACTTTTCTGACAGCTGATGTCATCATTAATTATCCACGAGTAATCGACGAATGTGTGAAAATTTTCTACTCGAAGCAGGAAACTTTTCTAGCTGAAGTGTTAAACTTTTTTATGGCAAGAGGTGTTAGTGATTATTTACAAAAAATGACAAAAAAAAACAACGCTGTTGATTTGAAACAACAACGACAGATGATGTTCATCAGCTAATCATCAGTGCTATAAACACATGGGTCACGCCTTAAATAATTAAATTTCCAGCAAAGATTTTTTACTATATGAAATAAACCATAGTTTAAGTATCAGTAATTACATTATCATAATTTTTAAATAATTAACAGTGGTTTCAGGCCTTTGGTAATAAGCTAAATTCTTGTATTGTAACATTTTATCTTCCATACAACCAAAAATCAAAATACACTACCTCATAACACATAGTCACTTATGTGACCCATGGTTGGTAGGTCTCTACCAAGGATAAAAAACACAACCCACTCTCATTATTGACATGCCAAAGCTTACCAGAATGTAATTTGGTCGTACAAAGCAAGCGCACATGTCAAATAGTAATGCAGTTAAAGAGTACCATGTATCGATCAAACATGAAAAGTATAATTGCTATTTCAGCAGAAAAATCTTTAGTCTATGAATTCAATGAGCCTAGATTAGTAGATTCACAAAAAGAGTTTTAAATCCTAGTTCTAATGAAAATAGAATAAATCGTAGATAGATGAAATAAAAATAGCAAAAAAAATACAAGAGTTACTTCAAGATTGTGAGGCTTGCGCCTTTTTGATTTGGGATTCATGGTGGTTCTGTATTCCCTAAATATTCTCTGATGTGATTGTTATCAATCAAAGATATGTTAGTTTTTATTCCTATATCTAGGTCAAAATAAGCCTAGAATCTAGGATGTTGAGGCTTTCTAAATTCCCATGACATTCCACATGGTTATTCTGATCACAGAAACATTGCAGAATTCATATAGAATATGTCAACATAATTGTTTTGCTCCAAATTCTTCATTCACTCTATCTTATGCACAATTAAAACAAAAATAGTTTTCTCAAGTATAATATTAGTCATACAAATGTAATAACATGGGGAAATGTGCCACCTAAATATCATATATTTTACTCTTTATCAATTTTCTTGTGTATTCTTGGCTACACCCCTAAAAAACTATTATATATGCTTATTAATTTATTATTATTGTATGAACTTCCTTTTAAATATAAAATTTGTGTTTTATTGTATCTTTCTCATGAAGTTTGAGTAGTTCCCTTTATCTTTCTCCGTACTTTGAGATATGGTGAAATGAAGAAATAATTTGTTTGTGCCAATGTTTAAATATAACATAAATTGTGATGTTTTTTCGACTCCGCTCTTAATTTACTTTTGGATCTGACCAATTGAATTGTTAAAATATGTTGTGAAACATATGATCCGGTAAATGGAGTATGAGCTTTACAACAGAGTAAGAATCACATTTAAGTTAATNCCATTAAGGGTCTATCCAGATATAGAGATCCCCATAAAAAAATGCTAAGGATTAAAATATACATCCTAAAGCCAGGAAAAAAAAGGTGATTAAATGGAAAATATTTAGTGGGGAGAAGCTTAAAGGTAAGCCTAATCAAAGATTGGTTTCACTAAATTCTTTTTAAAGTTAAAGCATAATTACATTCCTAAGCTTATGTGTAATAAAAGTGTACTTGTATTTCCTTTTAAAATGGAGTGCTTAAATTCTATTTTTTTTCCATTTAAATTACTTTAGTTAACATTTATTAACTTCTTTGTGAATTGAATAGAAAATCATTTTTTCCTAGTTAGATGAAAGATTTGCTTTTATCCTAGGGCTACTTATTTGCTAGAGTTAATTTAAATTTATACAATGAATTTTTAATATAAATTTTTTGGTAGTTTTAATTAAACACACTTCCTTAAATTAATCGATTTGGTTTTAAATTCTAGTGTTACTTGAGAACAAGTAACGTTTAAGTTTGATAGAATTTCATCTGTAGAAAAGTATGCATAATTTCATTTATATTTTGCACATTTTCATTTATATTTTGTACATTTTTATGTATGAAATTTCACTTTAAAAAAGGCTATTTTTATGTTTTTTTCTTGCAAATACAATAGGTAGTAGAAGTGGAACAATGTGGAGAATTAATAGAGTGAAGCGAAGCTGATATGGATCAACTAGAGATCCAAGAGACTGGTGCATAGGTGCCAACCATTGGGCACCAAGGCACTCCTACCAATTGCCTTGGCGCCACTTACTTGGGTGCCTGTGCGACAATATACAACCAAGCAACTAAGAGCCATTCCAGTGATACATAGGTGCCAATAATAGCTAGGTAGTTTTTCAGTAGTTTCCTCCAATGATTTGGTGATTATTTTGCAGATTAAAAATTAATTATTTGGGGAGAAAAAGAAGATATTTTTTTTTGTGGAAAAGAAGGGGAGAAAATNCACTTTAGGGAGTTGATAGTGGATAACACAACCATTAAGGGTCTATCCAGATATAGAGATCCCCATAAAAAATGCTAAGGATTAAAATATACATCCTAAAGCAAGGAAAAAAAGGTGATTAAATGGAAAATATTTAGTGGGGAGAAGCTTAAAGATAAGCCTAATCAAAGATTAGTTTCACTAAATTCTTTTTAAAGTTAAAGCATAATTACATTCCTAAGCTTATGTGTAATAAAAGTGTATTTGTATTTCCTTTTAAAATGGAGTGCTTAAATTCTATTTTTTTCCATTTAAATTACTTTAGTTAACATTTATTAACTTTTTTGTGAATTGAATAGAAAATCATTTTTCCCTAGTTAGATGAAAGATTTACTTTTATCCTAGGGCTACTTATTTGCTAGAGTTAATTTAAATTTATACAATGACTTTTTAATATAAAGTTGTTGGTAGTTTTAATTAAACACACTTACTTAAATTAATCGATTTGGTTTTAAATTCTAGTGTTACTTGAGAACAAGTAACGTTTAAGTTTGACATAATTTCATGTGTAGAAAAGTATGCTTAATTTCATTTATATTTTGCACATTTTCATTTATATTTTGTACATTTTTATGAATGAAATTTCACTTTTAAAAAGGCTATTTTTATGTTTTTTTCTTGCAAATACAATAGGTAGTAGAAGTGGAACAATGTGGAGAATTAATAGTGTGAAGCGAAGCTGATATGGATCAACTAGAGATCCAAGAGACTGGTGCATAGGTGCCAACCATTGGGCACCAAGGCACTCCTACCAATTGCCTTGGCGCCACTTACTTGGGTGCCTATGCGACAATATACAACCGAGCAACTAAGAGCCATTCCAGTGATACATAGGCGCCAATAACAGCTAGGTAGTTTTTCAGTAGTTTCTCCCAATGATTTGGTGATTATTTTGCAGATTAAAAAGTAATTATTTGGGGAGAAAAAGAGGATATTTTTTTGTGTGGAAAAGAAGGGGAGAAAAGTATGTTTTGTTGTTGGGGAGAATTAAAGTTTTGACTTAGAGAGTTTGGTGAGATTAGAGAGGTGTCTTGTGAGGTGAATAATTCAACACTGTAGCAAGGGTCTAGGAGATCCTAGGATAGCATTCTCAGAGCATTATAGAGAGGAAGAAGCTAAGTAATGTGCAATTCCTTTATTGCACTATTGTAAACACAATTTCCTAGTGGATTTTCTTTATGTTAAAGATGATTTTTTTCTTCTTCATGCTTTGTGGGTAGTATTTTCACCTTTATCTTATAATTATTATAATAGTTGTGCAGGAATAAAAGAATGCTTTTAAAATTAGTTTTCAATTTTTAATCTGATGAGTATTCTTCAAAACTTCATTTACTTTTCATTCTGGACAAGTGATTACTTAAAATATGTTGTGATCCATGATGACTTAGAGAGCTATGAAAGAATGATAAGATTATTCACGTTGAACTATAGGGTATGAAGCAAAAGTAAACCATAGGGAGATGCAAAAAGATAGGTAAATAACCTTTGATGGGTTCAATATAGGGTTTAAGGAACTAAACCTAATGTAATATAACTTTATTATGCACTCGAGAGAGGGTAAATAACAGGGCTGCTCCTATTTGTCACTAGTCACAGTTATAATTTAAAATATTCATTTTTCTACACACTACTTATATCATTACAACAGAGGGTAGCTATATATCTTGATTGTCACCAATTCAAATACATTTAGCACAATTTCTATAGGAGTAAACCTTAAATATTAGTTTTTAATTCTTTAGAACTAGTTGTCACAACATAAAACAAATTTTAATTCCAGGTTAAGACTAATTTTAGTTGGCTAGAACTTCTCTTAAGACTCTCTCACTCCCTATGGGATCAATATCTTAGACTTAAAATCAGATATTACTGATATGTCATGTACACTTGCATGAGACCCATGCACTTAGAGTTAGGGTGAGTCAATATTTTAGTACTGTTGTAGGCTGTGTCAACATGTCTGCAGTCAGAATAGTCCTACGTGGACAGCATGTCCCATAAGAACCATGTAATTCATAAGATTAATTTGAATATAGTTCAAATAATTATCAAAGTTTATTTATTATCTAACTTAAATTAATCTTATTTTTATAGAAAACCTTCCAAGAGCTGAAGGAGTGTTGCTCACCCTAATACAGGTCATGATTCTTCTAATTATGACATGTGAAGGGAGGCTGTCAGCGTCAAGAAATAGGGTAGAGTTTTCAAGTTTGTGTGTTAGGCACCGGCCTATGCTAATCATCTGAACTATAACACATCAGGTGCATCGACATATACTACACAAGAGGTAGAGATTTGTTGGCAGGTTGTTGTAGAGGTTAATGCCTAAGACTCAACCCAATTAGGCCAAATAAGATCGGAGATAGAGCTGAAGATGAAGTAAAGGATTGAAGCGATACTACAGTTTGCATGGAAGAGATAAAAGCATCCAGTTCAAGATGATGATGATGATGAGAGGATTGAGGAAGATGAGTGGGAAGTTTTTATTTTCTTGTTTGTCTATCTAAATCAATTTTTTGGTTTTGAGAAATACTTTTTTATGGACAATTTTTCATTCAATTATTTTAATACAATTGCTTGTCTTTTATTTTTATCAATGATTTTGCAGTTTATTACTAATGTAATATTAGCTTGATAACAACATTGATTAGTATAATGTGATGTACAATGTAAAAATTATAGTCTTACGATTGTAGACGTGTAAATTTTAGTGTTAGAGAAGGAGAATTATTTTATTTTCTAATGTTACATAGTTTTGATGGCTTAATGAGAGTTTTGTGACAATTTGGATGAATTTCAATGATCGTTTAACAAACTATCAAATAAGCAATGTCATTCTAAGGTGTTGCACTTTTTTGACAGCTGATGTCATCATTAATTATCCACGAGTAATCAACGAATGTGTGAAAATTTTCTACTCGAAGCAGGAAACTTTTCTAGCTGAAGTGTTAAACTTTTTTATGGCAAGAGGTGTTAGTGATTATTTACAAAAAATGACAAAAAAATAAAGCTGTTGATTTGAACCAGCAACGATAGATGATGTTCATCAGCTAATCATCAGTGCGATAAACACATGGGTCACGCCTTAAATAATTAAATTTCCATCAAAGATTTTTTACTATATGAAATAAACCATAGTTTAAGTATCAGTAATTACATTATCATAATTTTTAAATAATTAACAGTGGTTTCAGGCCTTTGGTAATAAGCTAAATTCTTGTATTGTAACATTTTATCTTCCATACAACCAAAAATCAAAATACACTACCTCATAACACATAGTCACTTATGTGACCCATGGTTGGTAGGTCTCTACCAAGGATAAAAAACACAACCCACTCTCATTATTGACATGCCAAAGCTTACCAGAATGTAATTTGGTCGTACAAAGCAAGCGCACATGTCAAATAGTAATGCAGTTAAAGAGTACCATGATCGATCAAACATGAAAAGTATAACTGCTATTTCAGCAGAAAAATCTTTAGTCTATGGATTCAATGAGCCTAGATTAGTAGATTCACAAAAAGAGTTTTAAATCCTAGTTCTAATGAAAATAGAATAAATCGTAGATAGATGAAATAAAAATAGCGAAAAAATACAAGAGTTACTTCAAGATTGATGAGGCTTGCGCCTTTTTGATTTGGGATTCATGGTGGTTCTGGATTCCCTAAATATTCTCTGATGTGATTGTTATCAATCAAAGATATGTTAGTTTTTATTCCTATATCTAGGTCAAATATGCCTAGAATCTAGGATGTTGAGGCTTTCTAAATTCCCATGACATTCCACATGGTTATTCTGATCACAGAAACATTGCAGAATTCATATAGAATATGTCAACATAATTGTTTTGCTCCAAATTCTTCATTCACTATATCTTATGCACAATTAACACAAAAATAGTTTTCTCAAGTATAATATTAGTCATACAGATGTAATAACATGGGGAAATGTGCCACCTAAATATCATATATTTTACTCTTTATCAATTTTCTTGTGCATTCTTGGCTACACCCCTAAAAAAACTATTATATATGCTTATTAATTTATTATTATTGTATGAACTTCCTTTTATATATAAAATTTGTGTTTTATTGTATCTTTCTCATGAAGTATGAGTAGTTCCTTTTATCACATAATAATAAAACATAAATCGTGATGTTTTTTCAACTCCGCTCTTAATTTACTTTTGGATCTGACCAATTGAATTGCTAAAATATGTTGTGAAACATATGATCCGGTAAATGGAGTATGAGCTTTACAACAGAGTATGAATCACATTTAAGTCAATGAAGGAGTATTTCATTCATGGAATTAAGTGTAAATAAATAGGGAAATATACATTGTTGGGTGTAGAAATGAATATTTCTAGGGTGACAGACTAAAAATCCCCAATGCTATCTTAGTGTTTAAAAACAAAAGCAAGAGTTAACCTTCAAGGGAAGGGAAGTGGGAGCTCTGGAGTGGGAGCCAGTATCCTCCTAGCCTAGCCACGGATTTAGGGACTAAACCTAAGATTAACCAATGATTTTCTATAACACTGAATCAGGGTAGAGAATTATAATTGCTCCTATTTGGGACAATACAAATTTAAACCATTTATCTCATCTCATTTCACAAAAAACTCATTGCAGTGGGAAAGATGATTTTTCATATAAGAAAACTTCACCACATAAACATAGTTTAGTAGTTACCGTTTTAAACACCGCAATTAAATTTTGCTAGTTGTTATTAATTTGGTTTTGATAGAATTTAAAACATTCAAAATTAGTGACAATAATTTCATTTTATTTCTGTGAATTTCCTAGTTAATTTATCATCTCAAAATTGAAACCTTCCTTGTGGGATCAATATTTGGGACTTAAATAGAAAGTATTATATTACTTGATAATGATACGTATACTTGCGTATTATCTTCCGAGCAGTGTGGAAGTTAATCCCAAAGATAAAAAAAGGAGAAAATTAAAGCTATTTACAAAGTGGAATAGAATTTGAAACATGAATCGATAGAGAAACTGAAGTTGATGAGGAGAAGGAAGAGATGGAAAGTGACCATAATGAAAATGAACAAACACAAGTTCCCTTTGAAAAACCATTACCTCAATTTCCTCAATAATTAAAGCAGAGGAATAAAGAAAAACAAGTTACAAAATTTTTGGAAATCCTTAAAAAGTTAACGATAAACATTCCTTTCATTGAGGATTTGGAACAAATGCCAAGTTATGTGAAATTTATGAAAGATATACTAAACAAGAAAAGGAAGTTTGCAGACCATGAGACCTTTACACTTAGTGAAGAGTGTAGCACTATTATTCAAAAAAAGCTTCCTGAAAAGTTAAAAGATCTTGGTAGTTTTACTATACCTTGTGCAATTGGTGAAAAGTGTAATGGAAAAGCCTTGTGTGATTTTTGAGAGAGTATCAATCTTATGCCTCTATCAATTTTTAAACATTTAGATTTAGGAGAGATTTCCCCTACTACTATAACTCTTCAGTAAGCTAATCGATCGGTAACTTATCCTAAAGGAGTTATAGAAGATGTTTTAGTAAAAATGGTTAAATTTATTTTTCTTGTTGACTTTATAGTATTAGATATGGAGGAAGATAAAGAGATTCCTATTATTTTGGGGAGACCATTTCTTGAAATAGGGAGAGCTGTAATAGATGTACAAAAAGGAGAATTAATAATGAGAGTTAATGATCAAGAAGTAAAATTTAATATTACAAAAGCTGTAAAAAGGTGAATTAATTGAGAGTTAATGATCAAGAAGTAACATTTAATATTGCAAAAGTTATGAAATATCCTGCAATAAAAAAAGGCAATTAATGTTTTAGGATGGAAGTTACTTTTATATAAGTAATGAGCAATTTAAGAAAGTGTCNCCTAGCCACGGATTTAGGGACTAAACCTAAGATTAACCAATGATTTTCTATAACACTGAATCAGGGTAGAGAATTATAATTGCTCCTATTTGGGACAATACAAATTTAAACCATTTATCTCATCTCATTTCACAAAAAACTCATTGCAGTGGGAAAGATGATTTTTCATATAAGAAAACTTCACCACATAAACATAGTTTAGTAGTTACCGTTTTAAACACCGCAATTAAATTTTGCTAGTTGTTATTAATTTGGTTTTGATAGAATTTAAAACATTCAAAATTAGTGACAATAATTTCATTTTATTTCTGTGAATTTCCTAGTTAATTTATCATCTCAAAATTGAAACCTTCCTTGTGGGATCAATATTTGGGACTTAAATAGAAAGTATTATATTACTTGATAATGATACGTATACTTGCGTATTATCTTCCGAGCAGTGTGGAAGTTAATCCCAAAGATAAAAAAAGGAGAAAATTAAAGCTATTTACAAAGTGGAATAGAATTTGAAACATGAATCGATAGAGAAACTGAAGTTGATGAGGAGAAGGAAGAGATGGAAAGTGACCATAATGAAAATGAACAAACACAAGTTCCCTTTGAAAAACCATTACCTCAATTTCCTCAATNTATGCCAACTTTTAGAAAAAGATACAAATTTGATTTTAATGAGAAATGCATAAAAGCATTTGAATTATTGAAGGAAAAATTAATCACTACACCTATAATAGTTTCATATAATTGGGAGAAACCATTTGAAATAATTTACGATGCTACTGATTATGCTATGGGAGCTGTTTTAGGACAAAGGCACAACAAAATTTTTAAAGTAATATATTATTTTAATAAAACTCTAAATGATGCTCAAATTAATTGAACTACTACTGAAAGAGAGTTATTTGCTATTGTTTATGCCTTTGATAAATTTAGACCTTACTTGATTGGAACCAAATTTATAGTGCATACAGATCCTTTTGCTATCAAATACTTAATGCAAAAGAAGGATGCTAAACTAAGATTGACTGGATGAATACTTCTATTGCAAGAGTTCAATTTTATAGTAGTTGATAAAAAGAGAAATGATAATCAAATAGTTGATCGTTTGCCTAGACTAGAAAAAAAATATTAACTAATTTTACAAAANAAAAGATACAAATTTGATTTTAATGAGAAATGCATAAAAGCATTTGAATTATTGAAAGAGAAATTAATCACTACACCTATAATAGTACCATATAATAGGGAGAAACCATTTGAAATAATTTATGATGCTACTGATTATGCTATGGGAGCTGTTTTAGGACAAAGGCACAACAAAATTTTTAAAGTAATATATTATTCTAATAAAACTCTAAATGATGCTCAAATTAATTGAACTACTACTAAAAGAGAGTTATTTGCTATTGTTTATGCCTTTGATAAATTTAGAACTTACTTGATTGGAACCAAATGTATAGTGCATACAGATCCTTTTGCTATCAAATACTTAATGCAAAAGAAGGATGCTAAACTAAGATTGACTGGATGGATACTTCTATTGCAAGAGTTCAATTTTATAGTAGTTGATAAAAAGAGAAATGATAATGAAATAGTTGATCGTTTGCCTAGACTAGAAAAAAAATATTAACTAATTTTACAAATGAAATTTTAGAAAATTTCCCTTTTCCCTGATGAACAATTATATAATATTGATGAAATAAATACACCGTAGTATGTCAATATAGTAAATTATATTGTAAGTCATATTCTACCACCATATATTAAGAATCAATAATTAAATAAATTTATATATGATTCAAAGTTCTATTTTTGAAATGACCCATATTTAATAAATTATGTAAAAATCTAATTATTAGAAGGTGTGTGCCTTGTGAAGAAACTCAATAAATAATTGAAAGATGTTATGATTCTAAATTTAGAGGACATTTTAGAACAAATAGAACTGCATATAAAACTTTGTAAGCTGGATTTTATTGGCCTATTCTTTTTAGAGATGTTAATGAATATATTAAAACATGCGATCGATGTCAGTAAGTAGGAAATAATTCTAGAAGAAATGAAATGCCTCTAAATTACAAATTGAAAGTTAAAATTTTTGATGTGTGGCACCATTTATGCCTTCATTTGGAAATTTATATATATTACTTATTGTTGATTATATGTCCAAATTGACTGAAGCTGTTGCTGTACCAAAATGTGATGCTCGAAGTATTTTTAAGTTTTTTTTTTAATATTTTTATAAGATATGAAATGCCGAGAGTAATTATTACTGATAGAGGATCCCATTTTAGGAACAAGAGAATTGAGAAGTTGATTAAAAAATATGATATTATCCATAAATTCTCTACTGCTTATCATCCTCAGACCAGCGGTCTAGTAGAAATATCAGATCTTGAAAGAAAACAAATTTATGAAAAAGCTGTAAATCTCTATAAATTAGATTGGTCTGCTAGATTAGATACTGCATTATGGGCATACAAAACTGCTTAAAAGACTCCTATAAGAATGTCCCCACATAGACTTATTTTTTGAAATATGTGCCACTTACCATTATAATTGACATAAAGCATTTTAGGCTATTAAAGAATTTAATTTTAATTTAAAGGATGTTGGTGAGAAAATGCATAAAGCATTTTGGGCTATTAAGGAATTTAATTTTAATCTAAAAGATGCTGGTGAGAAAAAATTATTACAACTCAATAAACTTGAAATCAGAAATGAAGCATATGATAATGCAAAAATTTATATAGAAAATGAAAATATGACATGATCGGAAGATTATTAAGAGGACGTTTGAACCTGAATAATAAGTTTTATTATATAATACAGGATTGAGATTACTTTCAGGAAAACTAAAATCCACATGGTTAGGATCATTTAAAGTGCTTAAAGTCTCATTATGGAACTGTTTTTATTAAAGATAGTAAAACTGAAAAGATATTTAACGTTAATGGGCATCGATTGAAACATTATTATGTAGGACACATATCACAATTTAAAGAAATTTTAATGTTAAGTCAACCCAATTAAACAAATGGTATGTCGGGCTAACGGCGTTAAACCAAGTGCTTTGTGGGAGGTAACCCATATATATATATATATATATATATATATCTATATATCTATATATATATGNACAGATATTAAAGGAATTAGTCCTTCAATTTGTATGCACAAAACTTATTAGATGATCAATACAAACCTAAAGCTGATCCTCAGAGGAGATTAAACCCGATAATGAAAGAAGTTATTAAAAAAGAAATCTTAAAATGGTTAGATGCTGAAATTATATATCCTATTTCAGACAGTGATTGGGTGAACCAAATTCACTGTGTTCTAAAGAAAGGAGGAGTGACCGTTGAAGTAAATGAGAAAAATGAATTAATTCCAACAAGACAAGTTACTGGTTGACAAATTTGTATAGACTGTAGAAAATTAAACATGGCCACTAGGAAAGATCACTTTCCTTTACCCTTTCTAGACCAAATGTTGGATAGATTGGTTGGAAACAAGTTTTACTACATTTTAGATGGATATACTGGTTATCATCAAATTCTAATTGCTTCTGAGGATCAAGAGAAGAAAACATTTACAAGCCCTTAAGGAACATTTGCTTTTCGTAGAATGCCTTTTGGACTATACAATGCACCCGTGACATCTCAAAGTTGTATGATGTCAATTTTTAGTAATTTAATTGAACATGTAATGAAAGTATTTATGGATGATTTCCCTGTATTCAGGATTTCATTTGAATTATGTTTAAATAGTTTAGAAAAAGTTTTAGACTTATGTGAAAAAATCAACCTAGTACTAAATTGGGAAAAAAGNAGGATTTGGAACAAATGCCAAGTTATGTGAAATTTATGAAAGATATACTAAACAAGAAAAGGAAGTTTGAAGACCATGAGACCTTTACACTTAGTGAAGAGTGTAGCACTATTATTCAAAAAAAGCTTCCTGAAAAGTTAAAAGATCTTGGTAGTTTTACTATACCTTGTGCAATTGGTGAAAAGTGTAATGGAAAAGCCTTGTGTGATTTAAGAGAGAGTATCAATCTTATGCCTCTATCAATTTTTAAACGTTTAGATTTAGGAGAGATTTCCCCTACTACTATAACTCTTCAGTTAGCTAATCGATCAATAACTTATCCTAAAGCAGTTATAGAAGATGTTTTAGTAAAAATGGTTAAATTTATTTTTCCTGTTGACTTTATAGTATTAGATATGGAGGAAGATAAAGAGATTCCTATTATTTTAGGGAGACCATTTCTTGAAATAGGGAGAGCTGTGATAGATGTGTAAAAAGGAGAATTAATAATGAGAGTTAATGATCAAGAAGTAACATTTAATATTGCAAAAGTTATGACATATCCTACAATAAAAAAAGGCAATTAATGTTTTAGGATGGAAGTTACTATTTATATAAGTAATGAGCAATTTAAGAAAGAGTATGAAGAAAAATTAAGGCAAGAATAATTTAGTGAGAGTGAGAATGAAATAAAAGAAGAAAATTTAGATTATATTCAGGAAAAATTTGAAACTTTAGATTTGTTGTAAAATGATAATAAAAATCTTATTCCTTCAAGTATTAAACCACCTGAACTTGAATTGAAAGTATTACCTGCTCATTTAAAATATGTGTTTTTAGGAGATTCATCTACATTATCTGTTATTGAATCTTTTGAATTAATTTGAAATTCAAGAACAAAAATTAATAGAAATGTTAAAAAGATATAAAAAGGCTTTTGGATGGAATTTAACAGATATTAAAGGAATTAGTCCTTCAATTTGTATGCACAAAACTTATTAGATGATCAATACAAACCTAAAGTTGATCCTCAGAGGAGATTAAACCCGATAATGAAAGAATTTTTTAAAAAAGAAATCTTAAAATGGTTAGATGCTGGAATTATATATCCTATTTCAGACAGTGATTGGGTGAGCCAAATTCACTGTGTTCCAAAGAAAGGAGGAGTGACCGTTGAAGTAAATGAGAAAAATGAATTAATTCCAACAAGACAAGTTACTGGTTGAAAAATTTGTATAGACTGTAGAAAATTAAACATGGCTACCAGGAAAGATCACTTTCCTTTACCCTTTCTAGAGCAAATGTTGGATAGATTGGTTGGAAACAAGTTTTACTACTTTTTAGATGGATATACCGATTATCATCAAATTCTAATTGCTTCTGAGGATCAAGAGAAGAAAACATTTACAAGCCCTTAAGGAACATTTGCTTTTCGTAGAATGCCTTTTGGACTATACAATGCACCCGTGACATTTCAAAGATGTATGCTGTCAATTTTTAGTAATTTAATTGAACATGTAATGAAAGTATTTATGAATGATTTCCCTGTATTCAGGATTTCATTTGAATTATGTTTAAATAGTTTAGAAAAAGTTCTGGACTTATGTGAAAAAATCAACCTAGTACTAAATTGGGAAAAAAAATAATTTATGGTTGTAGGAGGAATTGTACTTAGGCATAAAATTTCTGAAAAATGGCATAGAAGTAGATCTTAAAAAAGTCCAAGTTATTGAAAAATTACTACCTCCTACTATTGTTGGAGGGGTAAGAGGTTTTTTTGGACATGCTGGTTTCTACAGACGTTGTATAAAAAAATTTTCAAAAATAACTAAGACATTATGCCAACTTTTAGAAAAAGATACAAATTTGATTTTAATGAGAAATGCATAAAAGCATTTGAATTATTGAAAGA
>JXCR01128408.1:31615-64029 GCA_002079205.1 Phalaenopsis hybrid cultivar | reverse complement strand
TATATATATATATATATATATATATATATATATATATATATATATATTACTATGTTGTTTAATAAGTGTATTTATATATTAGGAAATAATAATATTTTTAAATCCTACAAAAATTTAAATATCATTAATTAAGACAAATATTAGTATTAGAGGAAAATTTGGAATCAAATTGAACAAAAAAGTAAAATACGCAATTTTGGCCTCTGGCGCGACGGCGCCCGCCTAATGGACCATGAGGCCGATAGTGCCATCAGGAGCGCCGATGACTTCCCGAGCAGTTTCGTGAGTTCAGAGCAAATTTGGTGGACTTTAGCGGGATTTCAATCCTAAATAACCGAAAAGAGTTGTTTTAAAAGGCTTAAAAACTACCTTAAATGTCCAGAAACTTCCTAATTTCAAATTCCATTACTTCCAATTCCATAAATACTTCAAGGTATGGAGTTTTCAATAGAAGAAAATTTATCAGTTTTGTCGCGCAAAGATTATATGACAAAGTCATCATGAAGAAGAGACTTATCAAGGAGAGAGGCTTTGTCAATCATGGATTAAGTAATCCAAGTTCACAGTTGAGAAAATCATTATGCAAAGACGTTGGGACGTTCTCTGCTATACTACTGCTGCAGTTGTAGTGCTAGTAGTAAAGGAATTCTATGCTAACTTACATGGAATTATCCAAGGAGTCCTTTTTATTTGAGGTAAGGTTGTACCATTTACTCCAGCTCAAATTAATGATTTTTATATGATAGAAAATATTCCAATCTGTCATTATACAAATTTTATCCCAACAAGAGATATGATGGAAGATGTATATAATTTTATAAAAAATGAAAATGATAATTGGGAAATCAGAGATGAGGGATACGTTAGTTTCTCTACTTCACTACTTAGTCCAATATCAAAACAATGACATTTCTTCTTTTCTACAAAATTACTCCCTACCATGAAGATTAGTAGAGTTACAAGAAAAGGTGTCATTTTAAACTATTGCATTGAAATGGAAAAACCAATTGATGTGGGATCGATTATTTTTAAATATGTTATGGGTATTATTAATAATGGGCCAATATATGGACTGGGGCATCCTTCCGCAATTTTCCTACTTTGCAGTCAATCTCAAGTTCTATATGAAAGTTGGGAGAAAATTTTATTACTTTGGGAGCCCATGATTCCTGTTGATGAAAATTATATTGGGAATGAAAATGAAGTATTAGATATTATTTTAGATCATTCATCACATGCTTCAACACCATTGATGCCATAAACAGTTGGAAGTTCAATAGCTTTGGAGAAGAAAATAATGAAAATAGAAAGAGATCTTTGGAGTATTAAGAATGCAATAGAAAATCTTAACTACCTTTTTGATCATCTAGATTGGAGGATGAAAGAGAACTTTGATCATACTGGAACAATTGAAGTAGAATTGGTGCAGATGTTCAAGAAAAATGGATGGATCGATGAAAATTCGACTGAGCAATTCCCGTATCGACCCTTCTACAATTTGTATGTCCATTACCAATCTATGGGAGATATTAGAGGAGGAGAAAGTGTTGAAGATGGGGCAGAATAATTGAAGAAGTTGGACTCTCTACTATTTTCAAATACTTATGTTTTTAATGTAATTGTGTGGATTTGATTGACTTTACTTTACTTTAGAACTCTATTAAATTTAATTATGTGTATAGTTTTGTGTCAGCATTCTAGTGTTGTGACTTGATTTCGATGCTGAATTATGATTTAGTTTGCTTTAAGGATGTGAAAGTGTCATTAAAAAAATATATTTATAAAAAGTGAATTTTCATATATAAAAGTTAGTTTAGTGTTGTTTGTAAAAATATTTTTTTTGTGAATTTTTTTAAGATGAAAATTTGTGTTAAAAAAGGCTAAATAGATTTTGGAGTAAATTGAAAGAATATTGCAATTTTAAAAAATAGAGAAATGGATTTTTGGCCACAGGCGCCGGCATGGGCGCCGATAGCGCCCTCGACCCAAAAATTACCTAAACCCGNATAAAGTGAAGGAATGTGAAAAGTTTTTAACTTTAAGAAGAAGATAGTGAAGTTCAAAATCATAGAAGGCTACCAGATATAGTAATCCTCACATAAAAAAAAGAAAAGAAAAAGGATTGAAAATGATCCTGAAAGGAAAAGAAAAGAAAATAGATGTGAGGAGAAGCTTGAGGAGATGCCTAATTAAAAATTGACTTAACTTGAACCAACTTAAAGGAGGCTTGACTACATTTTCTAAACTTATATGCCAGTATTGGCATATTTACTAGCTAAGTTTCATGAAAGTTTTGTTTTTTATATGGGATATTTAAGTGGCTTTAATATGAATAATTTGCAATTTTCCTTGAAAAGAATAGAGAATAAAAAATATTATTCTTGATTACTAGATATTCTTATACCTTTAGTATTACCTAGAGTTATTTTACATTTTTCTTAAGTTATACTATTGTATTTAGTGGACTAAAATATAGAAATATAGAAGTTAAAATCTTTGTCATGAGTGATATTTTTATGTAGTAAAAGATTTACTTGAGGATAAGTAACATTTAAATTTGGGGGATTTTGACAAACCAAAAATATATGCATTTTTAGACCAATATTTTATACTCATTTTTTGTGATATTGCACTTTAATGGAAGGTTTTTTTTATGTTTTATTGTAGGTTGTTAATTTTTAGGACTTGAAGCAAAAAAGGAAGCAAAAAGGATGGAATTTGGAGTTAAAATGGAATTATTGAAAAATTGTTAAGCATCGAAGGCACCAGACTGGGTGTTGACGACATNATATATATATATATATATATATATATATATATATATATATATTACTATGTTGTTTAATAAGTGTATTTATATCTTAGGAAATAATAATATTTTTAAATCCTACAAAAATTTATATATCATTAATTAAGACAAATATTAGTATTAGAGGAAAATTTGGAATCAAACTGAACAAAAAAGTAAAAGACGCAATTTTGGCCTCTGGCGCGACGGCGCTCGCCTAATTGACCATGGGGCCGATAGTGCCATCAGGAGCGCCGACGACGTCCCGAGCAGTTTTGTGAGTTCAGAGCAAATTTGGTGGACTTTAGCGGGATTTCAATCCTAAATAACCGGCAAGAGTTGTTTTAGAAGGCTTAAAAACTACCTTAAATGTCCAGAAACTTCCTAATTTCAAATTCCATTACTTCCACTTCCATAAATACTTCAAGGTATGGAGTTTTTAATAGAAGAAAATTTATCAGTTTTGTCTTGCAAAGATTATATGACAAAGTCATCATGAAGAAGAGACTTATCAAGGAGAGAGGCTTTGTCAATCATGGATTAAGTAATCCAAGTTCACAGTTGAGAAAATCATTATGCAAAGACGTTGGGACGTTCTCTGCTATACTACTGCTGCAGTTGTAGTGCTAGTAGTAAAGGAATTCTATGCTAACTTACATGGAATTATCCAAGGAGTCCTTTTTATTTGAGGTAAGGTTGTACCATTTACTCCAGCTCAAATTAATGATTTTTATATGATAGAAAATATTCCAATCTGTCATTATACAAATTTTATCCCAACAAGAGATATGATGGAAGATGTATATAATTTTATAAAAAATAAAAATGATAATTGAGAAATCAGAGATGAGGGATACGTTAGTTTCTCTACTTCACTGCTTAGTCCAATATCAAAACAATGACATTTCTTCTTTTCTACAAAATTACTCCCTACCATGAAGATTAGTAGAGTTACAAGAAAAGGTTTGATTTTAAACTATTGCATTGAAATGGAAAAACCCATTGATGTGGGATCGATTATTTTCAAATATGTTATGGGTATTATTAATAATGGGCCAATATATGGACTGGGGCATCCTTCCGCAATTTTCCTACTTTGCAGTCAATCTCAAGTTCTATATGAAAGTTGGGAGAAAATTTTATTACTTTGGGAGCCCATGATTCCTGTTGATGAAAATTATATTGGGAATGGAAATGAAGTATTAGATATTATTTTAGATCATTCATCACATCCATTGATGCCATAAACATTTGGAAGTTCAATAGCTTTGGAGAAGAAAATAATGAAAATAGAAAGAGAGCTTTAGAGTATTAAGAATGCAATAGAAAATCTTAACTACCTTTTTGATCATCTAGATTGGAGGATGAAAGAGAACTTTGATCATACTGGAACAATTGAAGTAGAATTGGTGCAGATGTTCAAGAAAAATGGATGGATCGATGAAAATTCAACTGAGCAATTCCCGTATCGACCCTTCTACAATTTGTATGTCCATTACCAATCTATAGGAGATATTAGAGGAGGAGAAAGTATTGAAGATGGGGTAGAATAATTGAAGAAGTTGGACTCTCTACTATTTTAAAATACTTATGTTTTTAATGTAATTGTGTGGATTTGATTGACTTTACTTTGCTTTAGAACTCTATTGAATTTAATTATGTGTATAGTTTTGTGTCAGCGTTCTAGTGTTGTGACTTGATTTCGATGCTGAATTATGATTTAGTTTGTTTTAAGGATGTGAAAGTGTAATTAAAAAAAATATATTTATAAAAAGTGAATTTTCATATATAAAAGTTAGTTTAGTGTTGTTTGTCAAAATATTTTTTTTGTGAATTATTTTAAGATGAAAATTAGTGTTCAAAAAGACTAAATAGATTTTGGAGTAATTTGTAAGAATATTGCAATTTTAAAAAATAGAGAAATAGATTTTTGGCCACAGGCGCCGGCATGGGCGCTGATAGCGCCCTCAACCCGAAAATTACCCAAACCCATTAAAATTTGCGATTTGCACAGTAAAACACTATTTTTACCCTTTGAGTCACCTTCAACCTCCATATTTTGCACCTAGGGCTTGCTATTGCTCGGATTTGAGGTGATTTTAAGGTAAACGAAGTTTGGATTTCATCTTCTCTAGGTATGAGCTACACTTTGAACTCAAAATTTTTTATGTTCACTAACGATTTATCTTACAATGCTGAGATCCAAAATTTTGAAATTTTTTAGAAGATTTTGAGAAAATCATTTGGTGAAGAACTCTTACTTAGTAGATTTAAGTTTAAAACGTTCCACATTATGATTTTTAGAATTTTTTGGAATTTATTTAGATTTTATCAAATTTTTTTAGATTTACCATGACACTAAGAATGAACAAAGGAAATAGAAAAGTAGATTTTGATGGTCAAAGGTTGTCAACTACAAGGCCAATATTTGCTTCAATAGTCTACTTACAACTAAAAAAGTAATTCTGGATCGAGGATTTAAAATCCGGGTAGAGAAGTTGAAAGATTGATTATTTCTCGACAATGGGAGAATTTTTGTTACTTTACTACCGAGGCTATTATTGGTGTAGGGATGGAGTTCTATGCCAACTTTAAAGAGACTTCTGAAGATTATATGTTTGTTCGTGGGAAAATGGTGGAGTTTACTCCAAGAAAAATTAATGAATTTTATCAGTTAAAAGATGTGTATAGCTGCCAGTACAAATCGTTTTCTACTACAAATGAGGCCTTGGATGAAGTTATTTCTTTTCTTACTAATGGAAGAGGAACTTGAAAAGTGGAAAAAAGTGTTAAGGTAAATTTTTCTCTTTCTATGTTAAATGTATTATCTAAGGCTTGACACTACTTTATTTTTAGAAGAATGATACCAACAAATCATCATGGTGAAGTTACAAAGGATAGAGCCATCTTGAACTTCTGTATCTAGAAGGTGATGAGGATAGATGTTGGCTCTATCATTTATAGAAACACTCGCTCTATTACTTTTAGAGAGACTACTGGTGGTTTAGCTCACCTTTCCCTGATCTTCACACTATGTGAACATGCAAGTGCTGATTATAGAGTGGATGAGGAGAGGATTCAACCTCTAAAACCTATTGGGCCTACCAATATAAAGACTTATGAATCTTATGTTGGATGGAGATTTGGAAGTAGGACTAGGGATATTCCTTCTACTTCAACTACTACTTCTAGTACCCCTACTAACAAAGAACTTATGGAGTNAAGGTAAACAAAGTTTGGATTTCATCTTCTCTAGGTATGAGCTACACTTTGAACTCAAAATTTTTTATTTTCACTAAGGATTTATCTTACAATGCTGAGATCAAAAATTTTGAAATTTTTTAGAAGATTTTGAGAAAATCATTTGGTGAAGAACTGTTACTTAGCAGATTTAAGTTTAAAACGTTCCACATTATGATTTTTAGAATTTTTTTTGAATTTATTTAGATTTTATCAAATTTTTTTAGATTTACCATGACACCAAGAATGAGCAAAGGAAATAGAAAAGTAGATTTTGATGGTCAAAGGTTGTTAACTACAAGGCCAATATTTGCTTCAATAGTCTACTTACAACTAAAAAAGTAATTCTGGATTGAGGATTTAAAATCCGGGTAGAGAAGTTGAAAGATTGATTATTGCTCGACAATGGGAGAATTTTTGTTACTTTACTACCGAGGCTATTATTGGTGTAGTGATGGAGTTCTATGCCAACTTTAAAGAAGCTTCTGAAGATTATATGTTTGTTCGTGGGAAAATGGTGGAGTTTACTCCAAGGAAAATTAATGAATTTTATCAGTTAAAAGATGTGTATAGCTGCCAGTACAAATCATTTTCTACTACAAATGAGGCCTTGGATGAAGTTATTTCTTTTCTTACTGATGGAAGAGGAACTTGAAAAGTGAAAAAAAGTGTTAAGGTAAATTTTTCTCTTTCTATGTTAAATGTATTATCTAAGGCTTGACACTACTTTATTTTTAGAAGAATGATACCAACAAATCATCATAGTGAAGTTACAAAGGATAGAGCCATCTTGAACTTCTGTATCTAGAAGGTGATGAGGATAGATGTTGGCTCTATCATTTATAGAAACACTCGCTCTATTACTTTTGGAGAGACTACTGGTGGTTTAGATCACCTTTCCTTGATCTTCACACTATGTGAACATGCAAGTGTTGATTATAGAGTGGATGAGGAGAGGATTCAACCTCTAAAACCTATTGGGCCTACCAATATAAAGACTTATGAATCTTATGTTGGATGGAGATCTGGAAGTAGTACTAGGGATATTCCTTCTACTTCAACTACTACTTCTAGTACCCCTACTAACCAAGAACTTATGGAGCAGAGGATGATCCAACAGGGAAATATCTTGAGAATGGGAAATAGAATAGAAAATATGGAGGCCAGGAATGCACACAAAGATGATTTGATACAATAAAAGTTTGAATATGATGCTTCTTATGATGGTGCAGTGGCCAGATACATGAGGAGTGATCACTCAGTTCAGTTTCCTACTCGCCCTGTTTTTACCCCATATCAGCAGCAGAATTTGGATGTGGAAGAAGAAGAAGAAGAAAACGATGATTGCTGATGTGTTATTTAGATTTTTGTTTAGTTTATGTTTAGTTGTAGTTTATTGTTGAGACTGTTTGTTTGTGGATTGTGANGTTTCCTACTCGCCCTGTTTTTACCCCATATCAGCAGCAGAATTTGGATGTGGAAGAAGAAGAAGAAGAAAATGATGATTGCTGATGTGTTATTTAGATTTTTGTTTAGTTTATGTTCAGTTGTAGTTTATTGTTGAGACTGTTTGTTTGTGGATTGTGGCATTTTAGTTTAATTGTTATGTTGTGTTGTGAACAATAGATTTGTGAAACTGCTGGAAGTTATTATTTTTTAGTACTTTGTTGGATGTATTTGTAGTTAATTCTTTCTCAGTATATTTTTTTATGTATTATGTGTTATTTATAGTTTTAAATCTTGTGGGNGTGAACAATAGATTTGTGAAACTGCTGGAAGTTATTATTTTTTAGTACTTTGTTGGATGTATTTGTAGTTAACTCTTTCTCAGTATATTTTTTTATGTATTATGTGTTATTTATAGTTTTAAATCTTGTGGCTTTTCATAGTAGCACCTACAATATTTCAGAGTTAAATTTCAATATCAGAACCTTCAATAAGTAAGTCTTTCCTTTATGTATTAAATGTTTTCTTTCACCCTTTATTTTTCAAATTTTCATGCTAAATCTTTTAAAAAATTTAAGTTTTTGGGGGGGGGGGGAGCAAGAAAAATTCTTTTTTTTAAAAAAAGAAATTTAATTTTATTTGTCCTCAATTAGCTATATTTTTAAAATATTTTAAAAATTAACATGAACTTTGGTATTAGAGGGTAACTTTAGATAACCATATTTGTGTTTCTAAATATATAGTAAACTTAAGTAAAAATGTTCAATAATAAAGGTTAATTTTAAAGATTAAGATATTTGGTATGATATAATAAAGCTATGTTTTTCTATTTTAAGTAAAANTAAACTTAAGTAAAAATTTTCAATAATAAAGGTTAATTTTAAAGATTAAGATATTTGGTATGATATAATAAGGCTATGTTTTTCTATTTTAAGTAAAGGAATTTGTATTTTTGAAATATTAAAAACCATAGAAATTCATGTAAGAAGAAAAGATTAAAACTTTATGAAAATTCTTAAAGGCTAATATAAATTTATAAAGTGAAGGAATGTGAAAAGTTTTTAACTTTAAGAAGAAGATAGTGAAGTTCAAAATCATAGAAGGCTATCCAGATATAGTAATCCTCACATAGAAAAAAGAAAAGAAAAAGGATTGAAAATGATCCTGAAAAGAAAAGAAAAGAAAATAGAAGTGAGGAGAAGCTTGAGGAGATGCCTAATTAAAAATTGACTTAACTTGAACCAACTTAAAGGAGGCTTGACTACATTTTCTAAACTTATATGCCAGTATTGGCATATTTACTAGCTAAGTTTCATGAAAGTTTTGTTTTTTATATGGGATATCTAAGTGGCTTTAATATGAATAATTTGCAATTTTCCTTGAAAAGAATAGAGAATCAAAAATATTATTCTTGATTACTAGATATTCTTATACCTTTAGTATTAACTAGAGTTATTTTACATTTTTCTTAAGTTATACTATTGTATTTAGTGGACTAAAATATAGAAATATAGAAGTTAAAATCTTTTTCATGAGTGATATTTTTATGTAGTAAAAGATTTACTTGAGGATAAGTAACATTTAAAGTTTGGGGATTTTGACAAACCAAAAATATATGCATTTTTAGACCCATATTTTATACTCATTTTTTTGTGATATTGCACTTTAATGGAAGGTTTTTTTTTATGTTTTATTGTAGGTTGTTAATTTTTAGGACTTGAAGCAAAAAAGAAAGCAAAAAGGATGGAATTTGGAGTTAAAATGGAATTATTAAAAAATTGTTAAGCATCGAAGGCACCAGACTGGGTACTGACGACACCGTTTGACAGAGAAGACAGATTTAATTAAATGGCCTCTAGTGTCGATGGCGCCAGTATTGGTGTAGGCCTTGTTTCTATAAGATTCAACAAATTTGGATGCTTTTTGAAGTGTCTTTGGATGAACCTATTGAAGAACTAACCCTAGGCTCTATTTAGAGCCGAAATTGATCAGAAAAGCATCTCCTTTGCCCCCTTCGCACCTCTTCGCGCTCCTCCCTGCCACTTTACATCATTCCAAGCCATTCCAAACCATTAGTAAATTATTTTCTTTATAGTTTTGAGTTTTTTTGGTGAGTTTAAGTGTGAATTACTCTCTAAGAAGAGTTGANTTATAGTTTTGAGTTTTTTTGGTGAGTTTAAGTGTGAATTACTCTCTAAGAAGTGTTGGAGAGGGAGAGAAGTGAGAGATTTCTTCTTCCTACATTTCCTAAGAGAGGCTACAAAAGATGTTTCAGATAAGTGTTGTTTGTTTATTATTGTTGTATGAACTTCCTTTTATATATGAAATTTATANAAGAGTTTCAGATAAGTGTTGTTTGTTTATTATTGTTGTATGAACTTCCTTTTATATATGAAATTTATGTTTGTAGTATCTTTCTCATGAAGTCTGAGTAGTTCTCTTTATCTTTCTCCCTACTCTGAGATATGATGAAATGAAGAGATAATTTGGATGTGCCAATGTTAAAATGTAAAATAAATTGTGATAGTTTTTCAACTTCACTATTAATTTACTTTTCTATCTGACCAATTAAATTTTTAAAATATGTTGTGAAACATATGATCCGGAAAATGGAGTATTAGTTCTACGATAAAGTGAGAATGACATTTAAGTACATGATGGAGTATTTAGTTCATGGAATTAAGTGTAAATAAATATGGAAGTATACATTGTTGGGTGTAGAATTGAAGATTTCTAGGGTGACAGACTAAAAATCCCCAATTTGATCTTAGTGTTTAGAAACTAAAGTGAGACTTAGCCTTCAGGGGAAGGGAAGTAAGAGCTTGGAGTGGGAGCCAGTATCCTTCTAGCGTAGCCAAATCTTCAGAGGAAGAGAAGTCTGAGCTCTGGAGTGGGAGCCAGTATCCTCCTAGCCTAGCCATGTATTTAAGGTACTAAACCTAAGATTAGCCAATGATTTTCTATAACACTGAATCAGGGTAGAGAATTAAAATTTCTCTTATTTGGCACAATATAAATTTAAACCATTTAGATCATCTCATTTCACCATAAACTCATTGTAGTGGGAAAGTTGTTTCTTCATATACAAAAACTTCATCACATAAACATTGTTTAGTAGTTACTATTTTAACTCTTCATTTAAATTTTGCTAGTTGTTATTAATTTAATTTTGATAGAATTTAAAACATTTAAAGTTAGTGACAGAAATTTCTTTTTATTTCTGTGAATTTCCTAGTTAATTTATCATCTCAAAAATGAAACTTTAATCGTGGGATCGATATTTGGGAGTTAAATAGAAAGTATTATATCACTTGATAATGATATGTATACTTGCATAGAATCCCAACATTAAGTGCTCAATGTTATCATTTATAAAATACAACATTAAATTTTTAGCACTGTTGAAAAGAAGAGTCAACTTTATAAATTTTACACAACTATATTTTTCGGGATCAACCCTCTACTCAACAACAATTAAACATTTTGATTGGAGGCAAGCCAAGTAAGAGTAATTGCAAGCACTTTTCTCATTAATAACCAAGATATATGTGCCAACATCTCCCAACCTCTATATACCATACTACATTTGGTCATATAAAACTAAACATCATGCTGATGGAAGTATTGTCATATATAAAACTCATTTTTATGCTCAAGGCTATAAACAACAACTAGGAATATACTTTATGGACTAATTTAGCCCCATCGATAAGTTTGTAATAGTAAGAACACTACTTACCACTTCCACTTCCATAATTGGACAATCATACATCTTAACATCTTTAATGCCTTCTTCAATGACCTTTTAAAAATTTTCTATATGTTGCAATCTCAAGACTTCAAAGTTGCTTTAATTTTTAGAACTTATGTCTCTTGAAAACAACCAACTACAATGATAAATATTTGTTGAACCAGTAATATAACACCTTCTCAACAACANATATATATATATATATATATTAAAAAATTATGAAATCAAACCGATCACATATCTTTCATAGTTTAAATGAAAGTGCACCATACCTTAAGCTATGTATCTATCTCGAAAGATAAACACATGGCTTGACGGTGAGGCTCAATCAAATAAACTAAGAAATGTATGACATTTGTTTGGTCAGCGAAACCCGTTTATTATAAGCCGACAAATTCCCATATTTAATATGAAAAATTAAATAGGGTTTATATTAAGCTTGGTTCAGAAAAGTTTCCTAGAAGGGCAAGCCCCTATAGTCAATTATATCTTAGATAACCGGAGTCACCTATGAAAACTCTCGATAAAAATCAGGGGATATTATCTTCAAGAAGTTTAAAGGATATGACTATTCAATACGATCGGACAAAGAGGTGTAGAAAAAAAGGGAATGACTCAAATTATAGAATCCAAAAGAAGAGAGACTAGGGCATGTCATGGATCCGGAAGAGAACCTCGGTGACTTCTCAAGCTACCCTATGATTTAGCTTAAATTTTGAGGAGAAATATTTTTTAAATGTTGCATCCTGCCAATTTTTATTAATTAGGGCTTACATTTATGTGAGACGATGACACAAATAGCCTGGAAGATGTGAGGGTTTAGGTTATGAAGAACGATAACCTCAGAATCTTGAGACAGGTTAGGGCTTATATTGCATAACATGATTGTGCGAAGGCCTAAAGATAAAGTGAGAATTTATGTCATACTAAGTGGACAACCTCAAAAACCTATGGCTTGGTTGTTTATTTCTAAGGAATGGATATGCTATTGTAGATTGCTACCAATGAAGTTAGCTCCAAGCTCTTCGAAGAAGTAGCAGGTTTAAGTTTAGAAGTGTCAAATTGTAACGATTGGGAGAAGAATCAGGTTTAGAGGTCATTTTTTCTCATGTGTTAAGTTTTGATGTTAAATCATTTATTTCCTAAGATTATTTAAATATTATGGGGGGTGGGGTTAAAGTTGATTAGAGCAACACTGGTTAGAAGACCACGGTTCCCTCATTCCGGTACCACTATTTTCTTCTGAACTTACTTAGCCTAAACAAGTTGTTACACTTATTTAAACTGAGGAGATCTTGTTAGCAACCATGGGTTACCTCATCCAAGGGACTCCAATAAATTCAAAAGAGTGTTTTATGTTTAGTGATATTTTAAATAATTTATGGTTACCTTTGAAACCATTAAATTTTTATTTTTGAAAATGTTGATTAATTTTGAAAAATAGTTTTATTTTGTAGGTAAAGGAAGGTACTCAACCAAGCAGTTTATGATATTTTGTAGAAACTAGATAACTATAAATGCATAACTGTCCTCCTCTTGACATTCCAGTTGAAATGTTAGTCTTTTGCAACATTTATGTATTTTGCAGGGGACTAAGTAAGATATGTAAGTTTTGTGTAGTTGAAGGTGTAACTAACAAACCTCAAGTTATGACTTCTTGAGTGCCAAAAGATCTTAGAGAATGATTTTAGAACAAAATATGGTAAGTTCTATTTGCTCTTCAAAATATGCAAGAGATTTCAACATGTCACGGGAATGACCCTAAACCACTTTGAAAATCTATTGAAACATATATAGTTCATTTCTAACTTTTCACATTGTTCTATAAATCATCCAAGATTAAAGCTAGGGCTACCCTACTACTCAGTGAACCCTGGCATTTCAATCTTCTAAAGAATAAGAGAATCAGAATCATTAAAAAATTTATATGATAGTTATGGGAGACAGTGCCCCAAAGGGACAAACTCAAGGTAATTGAGGATCTTTAATGCCTCAAGTTAAGGTAGGGTTTAAAAGCATTTAAAAAATATTGATTGACTTATGATGTATAACTTTTCTAATCCCAGTTAAACAACTCCTACATATCAAACCTAACTCATTATTAAGCTTTCTCAATTTTAAATTTCAAAGTAGATTTAAGATAATGAAATATAGAATGAAATGAGATTTCAATTTCATTAATATCAGGCTTAACACTTAATCACCAATTGATGGGCTTTAAATGTGTGATTTAATGCTTCTATAACATCAAGCCCATTAACTTTAGGATCATCCAATCGAATTGTTTTCCAAGTTGTAATGATTGAAAAAGTGGCACTTATATCTTTATTATGAGACAAAGGACAAGTTGGTTTCTACCAGCTAACCCATTGTGTTTCAAACCTCTAGGAGAGTTTATTATGATAAATATTGCCCATTTACATTTTGATTAATCCTTAAATTTTGTTGGGATATCAAAATTCCAAAATTACCATTTTGCCCCTAGGGCTTCCCACTTCATAATTTGTCAAATTAAACTTAAGCATCGTTGAAATTTTTAGTGCCTCATTAATGAGTTAAATAAAGCATTAGAGGAGAAAATGTCATTTTTCAAAGTTTAATCTCAATTTAAATGATTATTTTTATTTTGGAAAATAAGGTTTTCAAAATTAATTTATTTAATTAACTAAGACAAAATAAAAATTTATATACATATTTTTTTATGGGGAAAATTGTTAGAGGTTTGCCTAGGCCAGATGAACACTTAGACAAAATTTTATGATTTTTCAAATAATATTTTAATAGTTATAAATATTTATTGATTTTAATGATTTAATTAAATACAAAATTTATTTTATTTATAAAAATTATTTTTATATTTTTATTAAACCTCTCTGAGTTTAGAGAATTCCGAAGAGCAAATTTTATATTTTTATAATTTATTTATTTATTTATTATATTTATTTTAATAAGAAAATAAGGAAATTTCACTTTTTAAGCTTTTAAAAAAATTATTTTTAATTTAGAAAAACTGTAAAAAATATATTTTAACAAACCCCAAGTGAAAAGGAGCAACTAGAAACATTTGGACAGTTTTCTCATTTTTAAAATTTTTGATTCATTTTAATTATTTTTAATTTAAAATATACCTCAAAAATAAAATATTTTCACAAAAAGTAACTTTTATTTTTATTAAGTGCCCCTAATTACAAGGAACTCAGAAAATCACTTTTCATAATTTTTTTAGACTTATTTAATTTAATATAATTATTTTTGTGCAAAAATGCTCTTTTCACTTATAAAATTAATCTTAATGGCGAAACCAACTCAAATAAATTTTAAATTTTTACAGTGAGTTAACATGATTATTCTTAAAATTGTGGAATTGATTTAATTAAATTTTGATTAATATTTAATTCAAATTAATTAATATAGAGTATAAACATTTAATTAATTATAGAAATGTACAACATTTTTCAAGCCATCACAATATATTTCCTAAGCTCCTTTGATCATAGGAAACCTACTAAATTTGACCCTATAATTTCCTGAGTGATATTTTAATTTCTATAATTTAATTAAGCCAAAATAGCCATCCATGCTTGAAAATTAGGTTTAGAAACACAAAGATGCTCTTTGACCTTGGGAAAATCACAAACCATGTCTCATGTCATTGGAAACATACCCTAAAAATTTTAAGCCATGATGAGCAATATTTAATCATAATGAATTAAAATGCCTTAGGGAGTATTTAATTAATTAAAAATCAAAGAGTCCATAAATAATTCTTTTTTTTTGGTCCACATTACTCTCCTCTGTTCACTGAGAAAGGGGGTATTTTTATTTTATCTTTATGATTTTTCTACACAAAGTTATGATTATTTAAATTTCTAGAATTAAATGAAATAAAAATCCCCTAATTTTCTACTTATCCAGCTCAACTGCCACATCAACCTCATCCGCTTCGAGCTTTACATGTGGCGATCCACCATTTGACGTTGATAGACACATCAGCTGCCACGTGGCTGCCGTTTTATGTTGCAAGAGTTTGTCCGGCTTGATCTCCTATGTCCATCAAATAAACGCGCGATCGGACGACTCTCCGTCATCATCCCCAAGTGTCCTAATTCGAGAATCGTTCAACTTAAAACCCTAAGATCTCCATCCAGATTCAACCAAATTGCATGGGTTTTGTTCTTAAACCTTCATCTACTCAAGAAGAACATATCTATATGGCTTATACAGTATGAAATATAGTAAATACGTATAATAAATAGAAATATTCTCAGATTAGGTTTAGAGCTTTATACCTTTGTATTAGAGGAGAGGTTTCAATCGGATGGTTATAGCAGCTTTTATTGGGTCCAACAAACATCCAGATGAACTCCTAGGCCATGGTGAATTGTCTAGGTATGATTTTAATCAAGGCCGTTTTTAGGTGTTGATCTAGAGCTAGGTTAGAGGCTGTTTAGGTTGTGGCTTTTATGGAGAATCAACTCCTCTCACTCTGACAATGGTGTGGGCTTAGCTAATTTAACTTTGGTGGACTGTGGAAGTGTGGGGAAATATGTTCTGATTCGAGCTAAAATTTTTAAGTCAAAATTGAGCTCTCATAGTGGAAACCAGGGAGAAAATAATGGGATTGAGCTGAGGAGTTCTTGGAGAGTCTCTGGAAGCAGTCAGACAGAGCTTCCCTAAGGAAATTTGTAGCTCTTTTTTATGTCCGTGGAGGGAGTGGTTGATACACCTAAAATATATAGTGTTTTTAGACACATTTTTATACCTTTTTTTGAGATATTGTGCTTTAATGGAAGTTATTTATGGGTTTTTCTTTCAGGTACAAGTAAAAAGGTGAAAAATGCTAAAAGGAGTGAAGAAGAATCAAATTTGGAGCAAAAAGGTGAAAATTGTTTTAAAGTGTTTTGCTGCCTATGTGCCAGATCTGGCGCTTAAGCATCAAGGAAACAGAGTAGGCCACACCTAAGCACTAAAGGCCCCGTGCTTAAGCGTTAGAGGCAGTTATGTGAAAGTTTCTTCATTTTGCTGAATTTTGAAGGGGTATTTGAGGCATCCATTGGCTAAAGTGGGTGATTATGACTACTAGAAACAAAAATATTATTAAAAGACTTATGGAAGGAGGTATCCTTTGGAGAATACATCGAATTGAGACACATTTTGAAGAGTTATCAAGGCACCTCTTGGAGATTTATAAAAGAAGGAAGTTGAGACTTTTTAAAGTGTGCTTGAAAGTTCTGAAAGTGTTAGAAAGGAGAGAGTTTTGGAGAGATTTTCAGGCACCATAAATTTACTTTATCCTTTTTATTTTTAGTTTTATTGTGAGAGTCAAAAGTGTTGTAAAAGAGAAAAGATTCAAAGGAATTTCAAGATTTTGATGGAGGATTTGAGATAAGTTTTTATCTTGTTTTGAACTACTTTTGGTTTTAATCGAGACTTCTTGTTGGTTTGATAATGATTTCTACTTTTAAACTAAAGTGTGGTTTTATTTTCTTCATGGATTCTGAGTAATTTTATTTATCTTTCTCATTAAATTGTTATATAATTAAAGTTTGGATAAAAGTTGTGGAGAGTATTGATCTTTAATATTGGAAGAAGTTGTGATTATTTAAATCCATGTACTTCATTTACTTCTTGATTTGGCCTATCCAGATATTAAAATTTGTTGTGAGAACATGTAAGAACCGGGCTAGTATTGTCTCAGTCAGCAATAGGAAAGAATCACATGAGTTTGTATGAATGAGAATGTAATTCATATGATTTAGTGCAAATAAATAGGGAAATGAACTTTGAACGGTGTAGAGTTAGAGGACATTAATGTGGCAGGTTAAAGCCCCCAACTTGGTTTATTATTTTAGGTTTTGATATGAGATGTTAGCCTTCAAGTGGAGGGAATCGAGGGAAGTCTAGAGTGAGAGCTGGTAAAGAATATTATTGCTCCTATTTAACACAACACAATTTGCATACTTCCACAATAGAACTCTTATACTTATTACTGATTCATGATAAGAAGAAAGATATTTTCATGTCAAGCGCTTTTCTTTTACATGAAATCAAGTTATCTTTAGAGGTTTTACTATTTGTCAAAATATCAAAAATACAAAAAAAAATTGAATTTTACTTGTTGAGAAAATAGTGCATATTACTTATTTTCCCTGTGGTTTCGGCATTCAAGTCTTAATCAAAAAGTTCTGTATTACTTGATAACGATACATATACTTGTGTAGTATCCCAATATATATAAATTAAAAAGTTAAATTCTTATTTTCTCCAAGATCAAGTTTTTTATTCTGTTGTAAAGTAAAATATCATAAGTGAAAAAGAACATTAAAGTCATTGTTATACTGTGCACATAAGCACTAATCAAGGATCAAGTTTTTGGCACCATTGCTAGGGAATTTTTCAAAAATTAATTCAAAGAAAAAAATTCTATTTTTAGAAAGTCTTATTCAAACTTTTAAAAAGTTATTTTAGGAATATTTTATTATAGTATTTTATTTTATGTTAGTGTATGTGTAGTTCAGGTTCTGAAGGACTAGTGCCACACGATTCTAAATTAGAGAAAACAGTTAAAAAAATAAGAAAAACCAAAAAAATAATTTTTTTTTTTGAAAAATCTAAAAAACTTATAGAAATGGCAAACCAAAATGATCAAAATACTGAAATTCATCAAGAATTTAGTCCTTTCCGAGATTATGCTAACCCTATGGTAGATGAACTTCATTGTAGTATTCAAAAACCTACTATAGTGGCTAATTCATTTGAACTTAAACCTGCTATTGTCCAAATGGTATCAAATAATCAATTTGGGGGATGACCAACTGTCGGCGTTATTTTGGGTTGGTTTGTGGGGTTGATCGTAAGAAGCTGTCGGTCACCGAAATCGNACAGAGATATTCTTTTACCCGCTGTTCGAGGTGATCCCTCCTGAGGCGGCCATTGGTTGGATTGACTGCTCTATTTATTAGAGTACTATGACGAAGACTGGCGATGCTCTTCTGCATATATCTTTATCGGCTGCTTTCCTTTGTTGATGGTTGTGACTACCCCTGATTTCTTTTCGAACACTCTGGTCACCTTAACCTTTTCATGCGGCTCCATGTGCTTCATTTCTTCTTGAAGACAGTTGACTTTACTGAGTAGCTTCTCGAAGGATTTGATGGCGAGTCCCTTAAGCATGAAAGCTACTGGCCCATGAATGCTTTTGAGTAGAATCTCAATCGCTTGATGTTCCTGTAGCTGAGGTTCGCATTTCATGCTAAGGTTTCTCCACCTCAAAATATAGTCTGCCAAGGTTTCACTGGGCTTCTGCTTCTCCATCATAAGCTCTCCAATAGACACATGATGTTGTGCCCCGGTAAATCTTTTTACAAATAACTGTTCCAACTCAGAAAATATTTTAACTGACCCGTTAGGTAGGTCAGTGTACCAGTCGAAAGCAATCCCTGACAAGCTGCTGACAAACTGTTGGCAGAGTAGAGCTTTGTTATTCCTCATGTTGACACAACTGGCTCAAAAATGTTCTATATGCTGTCTAGGATTTCCAGTGCCTTCGAATATCTTAAAGTTTGGGGCCACAAAACCCTTGGGAAATGGGACGGCATCAAACTCCTCCGGGTAAGGTCTACCCTTAAAAATTGATGCACCACCCTTGGACTGGGCTAAGGCATCCCGTACTTGTTCAACTATTTGCTTGAACACTTTTTTTAGCATGGCACTTGATGGAGAATCCTTCTTTGGTTGTTCTTCTTTGTCTGTCAAAGTAGCCTCTCTTCTTTCATCTGCGATGTGTAATCCTTCTTTGGTTGTTCATCTTTGTCTGCCGAAGTAGCCTCCCTTCTTTCATCTGTGATGTTTATATTTTCTGGCTGATTAATCTCTGGAGAAGCCAATCCTGGTGCTTGTGATTGCCCCTGAATGGTGGCCATGGCGGTCATAGCTGTAGTCATCTCTCCTATTCTTTTCTCCAGTAGACTGACTTGTTCATCCCTTATGAGGATAACCCTACGCACCTCATCTACGGCATTTTCTCCAGTAGAACAACTTGCTCATCCCTGAGGAGGATAACCCTATGCAGCTCATCTACAACGTTCTCTTCCGTGTGAGGTTGAGCCTCACGCGCAGATGTGGTAGCTCTGGTTTCAATCACATGGACATCCATGAAATCCTTGTCCAAGTAATCATTGTAATCAAAATCTTCATTGTTACTATTGAAAAAAACTCCATGCTCTCGAGCTAACTTAGAAATCTTGATCCTGAGTTTCTCAACCTTTTCCTCAATTATTGATTCCTTAATTGCTTTAAGATCTAGAGGACCCTAACAAACATCCTCTACTTGTTCCTCCATCTCGCTGGCTATTGTCACGATGATGTCAAATATTGCAAGCACTAGTTTTACTTCCTGTCTTGTAGGCTCGCTGAACTGTATCGGTGCAGCGACCTTGGGTACCCATACCCTTTTTTTTTTATGATGATGTCTCAGGACGGGGTGTCTTAGTAGAAACATCAGTATGTCAAGGGAAAGTATCCTCCCCGTGGTGTAGACTGGCTAGAGTTTCAGGTTATCGTCTTGTCTTTGTCTCTGGGATTGCAGGAATGACGGGTAAGATCCTCGGACCTAGTCTTGACTTAATTGGTCGGCAACTTGCGGTCCTGGTGGTGGTATGATCGATGGTGACTATAGCAGTATCAACTCGGTTCCCCAAACAAAACAAGACGGGAATACGGGTAGGTGACTTTTCAGTCGACTTGTGAGACTTTCTAACGGACTTAACATCCTTCAAAATTTTTTTTTCATACGAGGGGAAATCGCATGTCCTACTTGCTTAAATAATTCACTAACAAAACATCCTTCCTTGGTAACAAGCCTTCTGAAAATTGTGCTAACTCGGGTGATAGGAGTGAATTTCTTTCCCTCCTCACTGTGTCCATGTAGTGATGGTAATATGGCAGCAATCTTCCAGGTACTCTCATATTCATCGGTATCTGTCAGAGGATGGAATATACTCCCTCGTAGAAGTGGATAAATTACTGGTAACACCTTTTCAATTTTATGATGATCCTCCTCAATGGGTGTGTTCTCAGGAAGCTGGGCTTTGACGGCCCTCCAAACTCTTCTATTGCGGTTCCTCCTTTGAGTTTGGGTTAGTGGTACAGTCCGTGAGCTCGACCCAATTTCAAGCATGAGTGGTGGGAAAGTTAATCCCTCAGTCGGATCTTCAACGACCATCACTTCTTTCCACTTAGTAGTAGCAGGGATAGCAGGCTTGATGGCAGTAGCTTTAGCCTTTTTGCAGGCAGGGAAGTCCTGAAGGCAGTTCAAGATGAATTTTGCATACGGTTCTTGCATTTCTTGAGCAGCGATCTTCATTACCACGAATGGGGCTTTCCCAAGGATAACCTCGAGGTCTTCAAATCTAGCTCCAAACTTGATGGTGGGAGCGACGTTACGGGCACTGCGGTCCATTGGAAGATTGCAAGAAAAGGTCAGCATTGGGTAGGCCATTGCAGTGGGCTTAAAAAATAGAAAGCTTTAGGGACCGCTATATGGCCAAAAACCTCGTAATCTTTAGTGCAAGCACTGAAAATAGAGGTTGATCTATAAACCGGGCAGGTCTTAATTTACAGGTGTTTTTAACATTTTCGTTTAAAAATGTGTAAAATTTAATTAATATAAGAAAATTTTAAAGTGCGCACAACACAACATGATTTAGTTTAATTTGCAAAATAGAAAATTAAATTTGGAAGGGAGATGTAAAGAAGTTTTTGGACTCAGTGCAGGACCCAATTAGTGGCGAAGAATGCCTAGGTGGAATTAGTTCACCAACAACCATTGGGGATTCGACCCCATATGAAAATTTAAAGAGTCCTTAATGGCCTTCTGAACCCCTCTGCTCAAAGATGGTTGAACAGCTAGTCCTGAAGATCAAGGAGTTGGCTATACTTTCCCAAGACTCAAATGCGTAAAGTATGCCAAAGGAAGAAGGGTAATTTGGTCCAAGAGGGACATGGAAAAATTACCGATGTGTGAAAATAATATTTCTTGATTTGAATGGAGAGAAAAGCATGTCCTCAGCGGAGTCGCCAGAAGCTGTCGGCGTTATTTCAGGGTTGGAGGGGAGTTGCTCGTAAGAAGCTGTCAGTCATCGGAATCAAAATCCCGTCGCCCGCTTTGGAAGGACGTTGAAGTATGAAATCAAACTGACCCCATATTTTTCATAGTTTAAAATGAAAGAGCAGTGTACCTCAAATCATGTATCTATCCCGAAGGATAAACACAAGACTTGAGGATGAGGCTCAATCAAATAAACTAAGGAAAGTATGACGTTCGTTTGGTCTGCGTAACCTTTGTATTTTCCCACAAGTTCCCCTATTTAAATAAAGGATTAAATAGGGTTTATATTAAGCTGGGTTCGGACATGCTTCCTATAACGGCAAGCCCCTATAGTTAATTACATCTTAAATGACCAAAGCCACCTAAGAAGACTCTCGATAAAAATCAAGAAATATTATCTTCAAGGAGTTTCAAAAGATAGGACTCTTCAACGAAATTGGACTTAGAGGTGTGAAAGGGGATTGGTTCAAATTTAGAACATTTTATTGTAGAATCCAAAGGAGGAGGGTGAAAGGGGATTGGTTCAAATTTGGAACATTTTATTGTAGAATCCAAAGGAAGAAGAACTAAGGTGAAAGGGGATTGGTTCAAATTTGGAACATTTTATTGTAGAATCCAAAGGAAGAAGGACTAGAGGAAAGGGGATTGGTTCAAATTTGGAACATTTTATTGTAGAATCCAAAGGAGGAAGAACTAGGCAATGTCATGAATCCAGAGGAGTTCCTCGGTGACTTCCCAAGCTATCCTGATGTTTGGCTTCAGTTTTGAGGAGAAATATTTAGGTGTTTCATCCTGCCAATTTTCTTTAGTTAGGGCTTTTAATTAAATGAAACAATCATACAAATAGCTTGGAAGATGTGAGGATTTAGGTCACGACAAACGACAACCTCGGAATGCTAAGACGAGTTAGGGCTTATATTATATAGCAGGGCTATACAAAGGCCTAAAGATAAGGTGATGCAAATAGCCTGGAAGATGTGAGGATTTAGGTCATGACGGACGACAACCTCAGAATCCTAAGATCAAATAGCTTGGAAGATGTGAGGATTTAGGTCGTGACGAACGACAACCTCAGAATCCTAAGATCAAATAGCCTGGAAGATGTGAGGATTTAGGTCATGATAAACGACAACCTCGGAATCCTAAGATGTATAGCCTGGAAGATGTGAGGATTTAGGTCGTGACAAACGACAACCTCGGAATCCTAAGACGGTATAGCCTGGAAGATGTGAGGATTTAGGTCGTGACAAACGACAACCTCAAAATCCTAAGATGATTTAAGAGTATATTGTATAGCAGGGCTATGCAAAGGCCTAAAGATAAGGTGAGGATTTACGTTGCATGAGATGTATAGCAGGGTTATGCAAAGGCCTAAAGATAAGGTGAGGATTTACGTTGCATAAGCAAGAAATCTCAAAGTCCTATGACTTTGTTGTTTAAGTCTAAGAAAGGAAGATTGGTTTAGCTGGGGAAGACAGGTTTTGCTGTTGAAGATGGCCGTGCTGCCCACCATGCTAGCTCCAAGCTCCTTACCGTGACGAGTTCAAGTTTTCTAGTGTGTCAAGTTATAATATCAAATCAAGTGGCCTTATGGTTGAAGTTCTTTAAATTTTATGAGGGCATATTAAGGTTGATTAGAGCGACACCAGTTATGATCCTACGGTTCCCTCGTTCTTTATTAACTTAGTTGAAGTTGATTATAGCGACACCGGTCAAGATCCCACGGTTCCATCGTTCCAGCCCCTATAGTTAAAGTTCTTTAAATTTTATTATGGGCATATTAAAGTGACACCGGTCAAGATCCCACGGTTCCATCGTCCCGGCACGGGCATATTAAAGTTGATTAAAGCGACACCGGTCAAGATCCCACGGTTCCGTCGTCCCGGTAGCCATATTAAAGTTTATTAAAGTGACACCGGTCAAGATCCCACGGTTTCGTCGTCCCGGCACTAATATTTTCTATTGGAATCACTTAGTCCAAATGAATTTACTAAACTCAACTTAATGAGTTCCATATTTTTTATTGGAATCACTTAGTCCAAATGAATTTACTAAACTCAACTTAATGAGTTCCATAGTATTAAAGTTGATTAGAACGACACCGGTCAAGATCCCACGGTTCCATCGTCCCGGCACCACTACAAGTTGATTAAAGCGACACCGGTCAAGATCCCACGGTTCCATCGTCCCGGCACCACTATTGAATTTTATTATGGGCATATTAAAGTTTATTAAAGTGACACCGGTCAAGATCCCACGGTTCCATCGTCCCGGTACTACTATTTTTCATTGGAATCACTTAGTCCAAATGAATTTACTAAACTCAACTTAATGAGTTCCATAATTTCATCTAGACCGTGGATCACTTAGTCCAAATGAACTTACTAAACTCAACTTAATGAGTTCCATAATTTCATTTAAACAATGGGAAGCCTCGTTAGCAACCATAGGTTACCTCCTCTGAGGGATTCCCGATCATCCAGTAGAGACATTTTAATTTAGTTGAAGGTGTGGTTTTGTGTGATGTTTGTGATTAAATTTTGAGTTGTTTTATACTTTGAATGTTGTGGCGGTAAATTTTATCTTGGTTAATTTTAGTTTTGGTTTTGGGTTATGGTTATGGTTAATATGCAAGTTTATGTTGTTTCCATACATTTAGGTAAATGCAAGCTTAAAACATGTAATGAAAAGGCAGAAGAAAGACGATACTATAAACTTTAAAAACTTATCTGGTGAGTTTGCTCGTTCCACCACCTGTAACTTAAAAATGCATGTGAGGGCATTTATGAAGAACAAAAAAAGTAAAGTTCTGGAGGTTTTCCTAACCCTATGTCATATTTTGGTGAGTCCTTAGAAGTTTAATTAAGGATGACTTTATCAAGCAGGATATATTAAGTTTAATAAATCTCTGAGATGTCCAACAGATGTAGAGAAAGAAGCAGGTCCACAGCACTCTCTCGCCCTGGTGGAAAATCCCGAGTTCTTTTTAAACTTATTATATTGCTTAATAATTCATCCTATAATTACCCTCNCTAACATATCTAGGTCACTAAATAAAGTCTAAAAATCATTAATAGCACATAATAAACTCAAAAATACTACCCTGAATTTCTTAATCAGACTCAAAACAACAATCAAAGTAAAAAAACACTGATAACTTTAGGTTGCTTCCCACAAAGCGCTTAGTTTTACGTCGTCAGCCCGACGTAGCCAGTGCTCATTCTGGTTGACCCAACATCATTCCATCATTATATTTATGTTGATCCCCTATATAATAAGGTTTCAGTCTATGTCCATTCACTTTAAAAATTTTCTTATAATTAGGATCTTTAATATCCACAGCTCCATAAGGATAAACTTTTATCACAACAAATGGGCCCATCCACATGGACTTAAGTTTACCTGGATCTTTAATATCCACAGCTCCATAAGGATAAACTTTTATCACAACAAATGGGCTCATCCACCTGGACTTAAGTTTGCCTATAGTNAGTTGTTTTATATTTTGAATGTTGTGGCGGTGAATTTTACCTTGGTTAATTTTAGTTTTGGTTTTGGGTTATCNATTCCATAATTTCATTTAAACCATGGGAAGCCTCGTTAGCAACCGTAGGTTACCTCCTCTGAGGGATTCCCGATCATCCGATAAAGACATCTTAATTTAGTTAAAGTTATGGTTTTGTGTGATGTTTGTGATTAAATTTTGAGTTGTTTTATATTTTGAATGTTGTGGTGGTTAATTTTATCTTGGTTGATTTTAGTTTTGGTTTTGGTTATAGTTATAATTAACATGTAAGTTTATGTAGGTAAATGCAAGCATGAAACATGTAGGAAAAGGCAGAAGAAAGACGGTACTATAAACTGTAAAAGCGTACCTGGCGAGTCTTCTCGTTCTACCACCTGAAACTTGAAAATGCATGTGAGGGCATTTATGGAGAGCAGAAAAAGTAAAGTTCTGGGGGGTTCTCTTAACTCTAAGCTGTATTTCGGTAAGTCCTTAAAAGTTTAATTAAGGATGATTCCATTAAGCAAAAAATATTAAGTTTAATAGGCCTCTGAGGTATCCAACATGCTAAGAGGGGGAAGGAGGTCCATGCCTCTCTTNAGTCTTCTCGTTCCACCACCTGAAACTTGAAAATGCATGTGAGGGCATTTATGAAGAGCAGGAAAAGTAGAAATCTAAGGAGTTTTTCTAACTCTATGTTGTATTTTGGTAAGTCCTTAAGAGTTTAATTAACAATGATTTCGTTAAGCGAAAAATATTAAGTTTAATAGGCCTCTGAGGTATCCAACAAGTTCGGAGAGGGAAGCAGGTCCATGCCCCCCNGAAAAATATTAAGTTTAATAGGCCTCTGAGGTATCCAACAAGTTCGGAGAGGGAAGCAGGTCCATGCCCCCCTCTCATCAACTAGTGAAAAGCCTCGAGTCCATTTAAACTTATAATACTGCTTAATGGTTTATCCTGTAAATATCCTTAATGCTCAGTGAACATTGATGTCCCAATTATCCCTAAGAATAGGGTAATTATCACTTATCATTCAATTTAAGAATTATGTGGGTGAAGACCCTTGAAGGGGCAAGTTAGTGTAATTTGGACACTTAGCCAGATTTTAATCCTAATTGAGCTTAGTGGTGTGTCAAGGATGTTTGATTATGTTTATTTTTCTAATCCTCATTTAGTCAATTTTTTATTTAGCTTAAGTCACCACTAAGCTCTTTAAGACCTAGGCGAGTGTCTTAATTAGTTTTGAAAAGGTTAAGTCTTAAGTGGTCATGATTCATGATTTGAATTTTATTTGAAAGTCAACATAGGGCTATTAAATTTATTAGTTATTGACTTCAGAAGTCATACCCCTATGTCTAGGATCATTTAATTTTAATAAGCTTCCAAATTTTGATAATTTCGAATTATTAATCCAATCAAGAAAGTGAGATTGGAATAAACTTCCAAATTTTAATAATTTAGAAATTTATCAATCTTAATTAAGAAAGTGAGATTGATTCTTACCAATTAACCCCTTTGTGTTTCAAACATCAAGTGAATTGATTAATATTAGAGGTTACCCATTCCCCTCAATTAACCCCTTTGTGTTTCAAACATCAAATAAATTGATTAATATTAGAGGTTACCCATTCCCCTCCTTGAAATAAGCCTAAATGTTGGTTAAGGCAAGATTTCCAAAATTACACATTTGCCCCTAAGGCTCTAACATTTCATAATTTATCAAATTCAATTCAAATGACTTTGAAATTTTTATCCTACCTCATTTATGGGTCAATTGAGACATCAGAGGAGAAAATGTGATTTTTCAAAATTTAATTCAATTTATATAATTATTTTTATGCAAAAATAGGATTTTTCAAATAAAATTCCTAACTTGACCAAGGTAAATTATAATCCNCAAAGGTTTCTCTGGTCATGGTGGACCTTCCAAAATTTTCTTGGGATTTAATGACCAATATGCTAATTTCCATGATTATTTTAAAGAAATAATGTGGAAGTTCTTGATAAATATGGATCTATATATAAGAACCTCCTCTAACTTTGGAAAAATCAGAGAATGTTCCCCCTTATAGAGGCTACAATATGCCAAAATTTCAAGCCAAGATGATGTGTCAATATGCTTGGCTACAATATGCCAAAATTTCAAGCCAAGGTGATGTGTCAATATACATGGAGAATCAAATGATCTCAAATAGTGTTTAATTAATTAAAAATATTTTATGCATCAAATGGACTTGAAAATTATTCCACGTTATTCTCCTTTGTTCACTGAGCAAGAGAATATTTTTATTTTATTTTTGTGATTTTTTTATACAAAGTTATGTAATTTTGAAGTTTTGGGGATTAAATAAATAAGAAAATACCCCTATTTTCTATTTAAACCGCGCGTGCCACCTCAACCTTAGACGGCTTCGAAAGCATGCGTGGCGCGCTCTGGTTGGATGCCGCTGTCGCTATCCACGTAGCTTGCTGACTCAGCCCGCTATTCATGTCTCGAAGCGCCGTCCGGCTCGATCTCCCCCGTTTGTTTGATACACGCTTGATCGAACGGCTCCCTGTCATTGTCCCCGATAGAATGATCCCGTGCCCGTCCAGACTAAAACCTTAAGATCTCGGCCTAGACTCAACCAAATCACTTCAAGTTTGATCCTATGGACTCGTCTAAGTGAGACGAACACATCTATATGGCTAAGGTACCATGATATTAAGTTTAAGAAAATGAAGAATCAAAATAAGCTCGGGAGGAGGAGGAGTTTTATACCTTTACTCTGAGAAGGGAGGCTTCGATTAGAGATGCTCGGCACGTTCGTTGGGGTCCAAGGAGGCTAGGGATTGAGTCCCTGGCCTTGGTGTAAAGTCTAGGTATGAATTCGACCAAGCTCGATTTCAGGTGTTGGTCTAGAGCTATGGTAGAGGCTCTGTGGAAGGGGGATTTGATGGCTTCTTTCACTCTTGTGAAGGTGTGGGCACAAGCAATTGAAGTGTGGTGGAGTGTGGAGGTGTATCGGGTTCTGTCCTAGTTTTCGACAGGGTTTCAAGCTCAAAATTGAGCTTCGACAATGGGAATGGGTGAGGGAAAATGGTTTTAATGCACTGAGGAGATCTTAGGGAAGCTCTGTGCAAAGTTTGGAGAGGCCTCTCTAAGAAAATTACAGCACACCATTTGGCCGTGGGAGGTGAGTTTTTATAAAAATGGCCATAGGGTGGCTCTCAGGGCATAAGTTTGTGTGCATTGTGGTGCTTAGGTGGAAGTAGCTCCATAGTTTGATTTGGATGAGCTGGCCTCTAGATTTGATTTGGGTGAGGTGCCATGGGGGTGGCTCTTAGTTTTGGGCTTTTTCGACCACTAGGCCGGCCGGCCGGCCAGGGGGAGGTGGCTAGGAGTTCAGGGAACTCAGAAGAATCCATCACAGCAATTTAATGCAAATGTGCTTGGATTTGACAAAGATATTTTAAGCATGTGCATTTTTGGAAAAAAGATCCCTTAATTTGCGGGACCTTTGGTCCATGGCTTAATTTAGGTGGTTTCATGGTGTATGGACTGGTCACTAGGTCCAACTAATGGCTGTGGTGGAGTTAATTTGGTGGCTTTAAGGTGGTTAGGTCACATTTAGTGTATGGGTCCAAGTGGGTGCAAATGATCAAAACTTAGATTTGGGCTAGGTTAGCCATGTCAATTGGCTCAATTGATTATTACATTTAGTGTAGATGATCATAAGGAACAGCTTTGGTGAAGGATAGAAGTGATTTTGAGCTCAATTGAAAGGTCAATTTGAGGGGATTTTGAACATTAATCAATTTGGTCATGTTGGCTAGGCTTGGGTCTAGCTTGGGTTAGCCTTGGGCTAAGTCCAAATTGATTGTTGTGAATGTTTAATAGGGACCTCATGAAGATTTTTCAACATGAATTGGATGCCAATTTGGAGGTTAAGGCCATCAATTGGGTGAAATTTTGGGACTTAGCCAATTTGGGGCTAAATTTGGGAATTTTGGATTTAGGCCAAAATCAAATGGATATGAGGCTTCACCAAGGTCAATTGATGGTTGATTTTGATCTATATGAATGTTATAAAGATTTTTCAACATTAATTGAGGCCAATTGACTAGGCTATGGGTTCCATTTGGTGAGATTAGGTCATATGGTCAAAATTGGGGTTTTGACTCAAATCAAAATTAGGCTCAAATCATGGACCAATTGAGCTTGGATTTGGTTTAGTTTGGTCATATCAAAAGTAAATTTGAGTTTAGGGTTGAAATTGGGGTCAATTAAGATCAAAGTGATGGACATTTGAGTTGGACTTGGGGAAATTTGGGTCTTTAAAGGGCAATTTGGGGATTTTGGTTAAAGATGGTCAATTTGGCCAAATTGGATCATGTGGTAGTTGAGAGAAATGAAATTGGGAATATTTAGGATTTATTGGGATTTTGAGCCCAAGAGGGGTATTTTGGTAATTAGAGGGTGTTTTAGGAGTAAAAGACCAAGATGGNAAGTCACCACTAAGCCCTTAAGACCTAGGTGAGTGTCTTAGTTAGTTTTGAAAAGGGTTAAACCTTAAGTGGTCACAATTCATGATTTAGATTTTATTTGAAAATCAAGATAGGGTTATTAAATTGATTAATTATTGACTTCAAAATTCATACCCCTAAGTCCAAGATCATTTAATTTTAATAAACTTCCAAATTTTTAAGGATTCAGAAATTTATTAACCTATCTTTTTAATGAGGAAAGTGGAATTAGTTTCTACCAATTAACCTCTTGTGTTTCAAGCATCAAATAAATTGATTAAGATCAGAGGTTACCCATTCCCCTCCTTAAATTAAGCCTAAATGTTAATTAAGGCTAAATTTCCAAAATTACACATTTGTCGCTAAGGCTCTAACACTTCATAATTTATTAAATTCAATTCAAATGACTTTGAAATTTTTATCTTACCTCATTCATGGCTCAATTAAGATATCAAAAGAGAAAATGTGATTTTTCTAAATTTAATTTAATTTAATTTATGTAATTATTTTCATGCAAAAATAGGATTTTTCAAAAAAAGATTCAAACTTGACCAAGGTAAATTCTAATCCCTTGAAATTTTTATTGGAGGTAGACTTAGACCAGAAAAGCCTTTGGACAATATTTCATGATTTTTTAAAATTTNATTTTAATCCTAATTGGGCTTAGTGGTGTTTCAAGGATATTTGATTTAATTATGTTTATTTCTCTAATCCTCTTTTATTCAATTTTTGATTTAGCTTAGGTCACCACTAAGCCCTTAAGACCTAAGTGAGTGTCTTAATTAGTTTTGAAAAGGGTTAAGCTTTAAGTGGTCGTGATTCATAATTTGTATTTTATTTGAAAATCAAGATAAGGGTATTAAATTGATTAATTATTGACTTCAAAAGTCATACCCCTAAGTCCAGGATCATTTAATTTTAATAAAATTCCAAATTTTAATAATTTAGAATTTATTAATCTTAATTGAGAAAGTGAGATTAGTTTCTACCAATTAAACCCCTTTATGTTTCAAACATCAAATAAATTGATTAAGATCAGAGGTTACCCATTCCCCTCTTCGAATTAGGCCTAAATGTTAATTAAGGCAAGATTTTCAAAATTACACATTTGCCCGTAAGGCTCTAACACTTCATAATTTGTCAAATTCAATTCAAATGACTTTAAAATTTTTATTCTACCTCATTCATGGGTTTTTAAGACATCAGAGGAGAAAATGTGATTTTTCAAAATTTAATTTAATTTACATATTTATTTTAATGCAAAAATAAGAGGAGAAAATGTGATTTTTCAAAATTTAATTTAATTTATATAATTATTTTATTGCAAAAAAAGGATTTTTCAAAGAAAATTCCTAACTTAATCAAGGTAAATTATAATCCCTTGAAATATTTACTGGAGGTAGACCTAGACCAGAGAAGCCTTTGGCTCAAATTTCATGATTTTTTGAATTCTCTGTGATTTACCAGAATTATTTTAAATTTTGGGTTATTTAATAAAAATAAAATATTTTAGGTGGTGAAAACTAGGTTTTGTATTTTTGAAAAATCTTCCTGAGGTCAGAGAACTCAGAAAAGAAAATTTTATATTTTTCTGATTTTTTTGTGATGAAAATTACGTTTTGTATTTTTGAAAAATCTCACTAAAGTCAGAAAACTCAAAGGAGAAAATTTTATATTTTTCTGATTTTTAAATTAAGTTTTGTATTTTTGAAAGATCTCCCTAAGGTCAGAGAACTCAGAGGAGAAAACTTTATATTTTTCTGATTTTTCTTTGATTTATTGATCAAAGGAGCAAATTTTATATTTTTCATATTTTTCTTTGATTTATTGAAATTATTTTAGTGATTTTAGCCTTTTAAAAATTATTTTTTAAGCTTTGAAATTCAATATCTTTATTTAGAAAATCAGGAGGAGAAGATTTTATATTTTTTTGAATTTTATTTGATTTATTGGCATTATTTTTAGTGAAAATTCAAGCCTTTAAAAATTATTTTTAAGCTTTAAAATTCAATATCTTTATTTAGAAAATCAGGAAAATTATTCTAATTATTTTTTAAGCTTTGAAATTAAATATCTTTATTTAGAAAATCACGAAAAATATTCTAATTGTTCCCTAAGCTTTGAAATTTAATATCTTTATTTAGAAAATCAGGAAAAATATTCTAATCATTCCTAGTAATTAGGAAGCAATTTAGAACATTTCCATGAGTTTTATTATTTTTGTGATTTTTATGAATTGTTAGGAAGCAATTTAGAACATTTCCATGAGTTTTATTATTGTTGTGATTTTTATGGATTTTTAATTATTCAAATATTTAAAATAGGCCAAAAATTAAGTTTTTATTTTAAATATTATTTTATTTTTAGAAAACATATTTAAAATAGGCCAAAAATTAAGTTTTTATTTTAAATATCATTTTATTTTTATAAAATACCTATTTAAAATAGGCCAAAAATCAAGTTTTTACTTTAAATATAATTTTATTTTTAGAAAATATTCCTGATTATTTAAAATAGGCCAAAAATTAAGTTTTTATTTTAAATATTATTTTATTTTTATAAAATATCTGTGATCACAAAGAATTCAAAAAACTAAGTTTCATAATGTTTTGAGTTATATTTTGATTTTTTAAAATCATTTAAGTGTTAAGAGTGGTATTTATTTTTAAAAATCAATTTAAATTATTAAATGCACTCAAAATATTTTAAGACTTTTATGATGAGTTTTCTAGATCATAAATCACAATGGAGATAAAAAATCAAGTCATTTAAATGTTTATATTTTTCAAAATTAATCATCTTAGTGATTTAGTATTTGGAAAATTTAAGAATGTTTTAAATGACTTAACCCATGAAATTATTTTCAAAGGTTTCTCTGGTCATGGTGGACCTTCCAAAATTTTCTTGGGATTTAATGACCAATATGCTAATTTCCATGATTATTTTAAAGAAATAATGTGGAAGTTCTTGATAAATATGGATCTATATATAAGAACCTCCTCTAACTTTGGAAAAATCAGAGAATGTTCCCCCTTATAGAGGCTACAATATGCCAAAATTTCAAGCCAAG